>PVKM010018353.1:0-24945 GCA_004027735.1 Carollia perspicillata
ACCTTGCACACCCCCTCCCTTCCACACTTCCCCCCTTTAGTTCATGTCCATGTGTTAAAAATTATTTTTATTTTCAATCACAATTGACATGCAGTAGTTTTATCAGTTTTAGGTGTATAGCGTAGTGATTAGACATTTGTGTTCCAAACCTTGCTTTTCACCCATGCCATGTTCTCCTGCCTGACCGCCTGCATTATTTATCAGGTTTCACTCCTAATGCCTCTTGACAGTTTCCAAAAAGGTAATTCTGCCCCTGAGGATGGAGATTGCCTCCAATGAGGATGCCCAGAAGATGGACACTTCCAGAGGGAATAAAGATGCTTCCTAAGAGACTCCAGCATGCTCTTGGCAATGGCCGCAGTTTTAAAATAAGAGTTTCCCTCCCACCGACCCCCACCCGCAGTACTTGGAAGAGGGAGCACTTAGCTATATGTTTACACTCTGGGATCTTGGCTTACAATTCAGTCTGTGACTTCATAGACGCACTTAACGTCAAGTTGATGTGGAGTAAAATCTATTTATACAAACATGCATCTAACAAAGATTCTACCGTGTGTAGAAAAATGTCAGACTGTCCTTGTCTGTCCTAGTCTCAGAAAGTCTCACTGCTGAGGTCAGCACTGCAACGGGCTCTGTTCTGACAGGGGTTCTGTTCCATTCCTCTTTAAATCTTCAAATTAAGAGATATTGACTTGCGGATGTGGTCAGATTGTGAACAGGCCCCCATTCCTCTTCAAGGAAACAGGATGAGGTTTCTGCTTTCCCAGCAAAGAACAATTTCCCAGCCGTATGGCTCCAGCAACACTCCAAGTAGCAGTTTTAAACTGCTTATTTTTTCTTATAGTGAAGGTTAAGGTTAAAGTTGCAAGCATCATCTTAATTAGCTGCTCACATTTAACCTAACTCTGCGGAAATAAACAGCCTATTTAAAAAAAAAAATAGCAGTGTTGCCATAGCAACCTCCATCTGAATCATTTGCTTTTCCTCTCTACTCACAAGCATTCCTTACTGTCTAGGCTAGGATATGACACAAATCTGCCAAGACCTCCTATGTAAAATGAAACGTAAAAAACTGTTTGGGGGCAACATTTTAAATGATTGCTTCAAGGGTTATGATGAAGCTCCTAATTCCAAGTGGCTGCTAGAGGGGACTGTCTCTCGGGCCCCCTTGTCTGACCGCCTTGCCTCATTGTCCCCTCCTAGGGCTCGGTGGGGTCAGGGGGGTCATCGTTCTTGTTCCAGCTCTAGCTACGAGGTTCTGGTCCAGACAGTGAGTTGAACCAGATTAATTCCTCATGGCTTTCCTAGCTGTGAAGAGTCCCATTCTGATCCTTGAAATGGTTGCTGCTTAAAGTGCAAAACTAAGCTGTTTTAAATTCACCTCAGGCTAAGCCTCAATCTCAGTAAAGAAAAGGGCTGTTAAGCAATTTTAGGATCTAAGCCTGTGCTTCCTAAACCGATTATCTGAATCGTTTAGGGAGGCTCTGAACTCCCCTTCCTGGCTCCTTAGCACCAACCTGCAAATCTCTCACTGGTCCTAATTATAGCAGATGATAGCCAGATAAAGATCATTTTAATTAAGAAAACTAGCCTTGGCTGGTGTGGCTTAGTGGATTGCGCACCTGTCTGAGAACCTAAAGGTCACCAGTTTGCTTCCCAGTCGGGGCACATGACTGGGTTGCTGTCCAGGTCCTCAGTTGGGGGCCTCTGAGAGGCAATCAATCGATGTTTCTCTCCTCTTTCTCCCTCCTTTCCCCTCTCTCCAAAAATAAATAAATAAAATCTTTTTTAAAAATAACAGCCTATTAAAAAAAGAAATAAAATCAATGAGATTAGCCTTTTCCAGTTCTATTTGCCAGTCCCTTTATCAAGTGACTCTGCAGACTTGGCCTTTGTCTCAGTCCTCATGTCTGGATGCCACCGGGGTCTTTTCCCCGCCCCTGGACTCAGTGCGGTGCAGAACTTTTTTACCAAATGGAGTAGCAGCACAGCATCACATTTTGGAAGTGATAAGCTGACATTATGCGGGTTTTTGCTTGAGAAGATTTGCCATTAAAACAAAACAAATCTTGAGGCTACTCAAGAAGTCTATTTTTCACTTCACTCTTGCATTCCTTTTAAATCCCCGTCAGACTGAGATGAAACAAGGAAAAGTCAGACATAGGTATTATTTTCTTTGTAATTCATTTCATAGGCTATTAAAGAGAGAAAAGAGACAAAACCCAATAGAAAAATGGTAAAGAATATGAGTAGCCCTGCCTTGTGTAACTTAGTGGGTTGAGCACGGGCCTGCAAACCAAAGGGTCACTGGTTCAATTCCCAGTCAGGACACATGTCCGGGTTGCAGGCCAGGTCCTCCTCAGTAGGAGGCACACGAGAGACAACCACACATTGATGTTTCTCTTCTTCTCTTCCTCCTTCCCTCCCGCTCCAAAAAAGAAATAAAATCTTTAAAACAAAAGAATATGAGTAGGCAGTTCACAGTATAGGAAACCCAAATAGCCAACAAGTACCTGAAAAGCAGCTCAGACATGCAAGTAACCAGGGAAATGAGAGCCCAGATAAGGAGATACCATTCGAAACGTCTGACAGAATCAGGGTTTGGCAGAGCGGTGGAGAAACAGGAAAACCCAGCAAGAGAAGGATGAAAAGTCATGCAGTATCTTCCTATATTAGAATACTATAAGGCAGATTCATGTATTTCAACAATGGCTAGAAGTGAAGTTCCGTAACGCTGAGTGAAAAAAGCACAACCTGTATACTGAAATTAAAATTGCAACAACCACCACACGCAAAGCAACACCATTGCTTATGGAGACGTATGTATGAAAGGTATAAAAATGGGCTGGAAAGAATAAATTTATATGCATAAGTGGTCGGCTTTGATTGAAATGTTTCATTGTCTAACAAGAAAAAAGCAAATATGATATCTTCATTGCTGGCTTGAATTGTTATAAACTTGGATATTATAGTTCCCTGTAAATTTCAGAACATTTTAATTTCCTAAGGAAAATATAATATGCCAAGGTAAAAGAAAGAGCATCTATAATCACACGGTGCAGATCGGCTCGGGCACCTGATTGATTATAAGGCTGTTCCCCCACCACACGTACCTGTTTTTTCCCAGCGTTCATTTCCTTTCTCAGCAGTTGCATTTTAGAGGGCCCTGTCCTCTGCCCATTGCAACTGTTAGTCATTAGGATGGAGGTGGCAGCATAGGCCACCTCCCCTGGGGGTGAGTCATTCAGTTTTAGCTTCAGATGTAAACGAGGACAGACGGAGACTACAGTTTCAAAAGCACCTGACCAGACCCTACATCCTTTTGAAGTGTTAATTTGGATTAAATATCTCGATATCACTCCTTCTCCCTCTCTCCTCCTTTGTAAATATGTGGATTTTGTCCTTTAAAGGAACAAAATGTATAAACCAGCAGGGTTACTATCAGGCAAAAGGAGGCTTAAGCTTATTTGATTCTTTTTTTTTTTTGTCATTAGTTTTATGGTTTTAATAAAATAAGAAGCAAGGAGTTTTAACATTTCAATGCTGGTGTTATTATGTAGCAGCGGGAAGGAGATAGCCAGATAAAACCAGAAAGGAATCAAGGGAATTGCTGATGGGATGGAATGCATAGAGGCCCTTTCATTGCAGGACAGAAACCAAAAGTTTCTCAGACAGCAAAGGGTAGGAGAAATACCATCATATGTAAAAGAGGGGAAAGGAAAGGAGGATGGTCATGGGAGGGAGGTGGGGAGCACTGGGCGCGGTGGACTGGGATGAGAGTAAAAGACAGAAAACGTACTTGAACAACAATTAAAATAAAATTTAAAAAATGAAAGAACTGTCTGGGAGTACAGTACAACAAATCTATGGAAGTTTCAGCGAAACACAAAATAAACAAGACTGTGGACACCCTGTTTAAACCTCAGACTGGGATTATTTTTGGCATTAAAACTAAGCCTTCTGCCCTGGCTGGTGTGGCTCAGTGGGTTGAGTGCCAGCCTGTGAACCAAAGGGTTGCCAGTTCGATTCCTAGTTGGGGCACAGGCCTGGGTTGTGGCCAGGTCCCCAGTGGGGGATGCTTGAGTGGCAACCACACACTGATGTTTCTCTCCTTTCCTTCTCTCCTCCTTTCTCCTCTCTAACAATAAATAAATAAAATCTTTTTTAAAAAACACTAAGCCTTCTGGACTCAGGGCTATCGGGTTGGAAGTTCTCACTGTTGACCCAGGCATATCTATCTGCTCCTACAGCATCAGATTACATATGTAATGTAGTCATGATACATGTATGCACATAATGAAGCCTGCGACCCAGAGCCCTTATGAGAGTGAAAGAGGGTGCTGTTAATATTTTTAGGGAATTTTATAAGAGTTTATAAGCCAAACAGATAACATGTTGGGAAGCAAGATCTCAAATGCTCCCTGGTACTGTAAATACTTAATTGGGACAACAGGCATAAACCCGGGTCATTCTTGGCAAACCTCCCAGTCACCCTAGTGCATACTAGTCACCCTAGTGATAGTGTACATTTACAGTAAGGAATAACCAAAGCTGGAAATTACCAGAAGGGTTTGCCTGGCTTCTCTGTGAGACACCCAAGTCCTCCACTGCCTAACCCAGCCTCTCCTCTCTTGTAGGAATTCTCTGCCCCTGGACCATCTCCCTGCCTTCCCCGCTGGTGTAGCTTTCCCTCTCTGCTTCAGCCATCTGGGGAGGACTCATCTTGCCAGTCCTGGCATTACCTGCCATCCCAGCTTTACTCAACTTTTGCCTCCTAGACCTTGGCCATCTTGGGTAGTAGATGGTTTGTAATTATTTAGTCTGAAGGTAGAGACAACTGGGCCACTTTAGAAGGCTGGTTCTTGCTCCCTTGCAGGAGCGGTGCCCAGGGGCAGCAGACAAAGGCAGGACAACACAGCACTGACCAGCAGGTAGAGAGAGCTCGTGCTTCTCTAACCCGTGTGGGACACCTCAGTGTAGCAAATCTTTGTCCTAGTTGCCTTTTGCATGTCATTTGATCTCCAGGACTTCACCACAAACCTTCAGGAAGACAACTGTGGAGCCAAAGCTTTCTTAAATCACAACTCTAAAGAATGTCTAGACCAGCTGCCGTCTGATAAAAATATGTGAGCCTCATTTAAAGTTTCTGGTATTTAAAAACATCAACTATTAATTTTAACAATATGTTTTATGTAACTTGATATATCCAACATTTATCATTTCAACCTGTAGTCATTATTTTAAAATTATTGGTGAGAGATATATATTATTTTTTCATAAAAAGTCTTGGCAATCTGGTGCGATTTTACACCTCTATCTTCATTCAGACTGACTACTTTCCCAGTGCTCAACGGCCATGTGTGGCTAGTGGCTGCCGTCTGAACAGTACAGATCTGGATGGATTCTTGCTCCTCAAATCACCTTTCTTTATACCGTATGCAACTCCTTGCTCTTTATTGCTATCATAAAGTTTTTTCAAGTGCCCTTAAAAAAACCTTCAAGCCTTGTCAGTCTTCAGGAATATCCCTGAGTAGTGTGGGTGTTGAGAATTGGTATGTATGTGGCTGCTAACACGTTTGTTGCTTACATGTCTCATACAAAAGTGTATTAATGTTGGCTTCATTCACTCATTATGTATTCCACAAATGTATTCAATGCATGGGACCATGGATTCATTAAACATACGATAGGAGTTTTCATCTATTATAGACTTATTACGCCTTTGAAATGAAACTCATCAATAAAACAAAGCATCAAAATTTTAAGAATATATCCACCATGTTCTAGGCACTGTTTTAGACCCTGGGGGTATAGCAGGTAACAAGAGAAACAAAAATCCTTGGGTAGAAGATGGATAATAAACAAACAATTCATGTATTATTATTAGATGCTGTTAGTTTTATAAAGGAATGTAAGGCAGACAAGAGAGATAGGGATAGCCAGGGCTTTAGGGGAGTGAGGAAAATGAAATTTAAAATACTATGCTCAGGGAAGCTATGGTAGATTGAATTATTATTTACTATTATTCTCGGCTTCTCCCTATAACAGAATTTTTCAAAGAATTTTTCTCATTCTTTGAAATCAGGTTAGGCCATATGATTTAACGTTGGCCAATGATGTGTAAACATAGTGACAGAGTTTTCTCAGTCACCGGGGGCTTCACCGTGCTCTTCTCCCTCTGTTGTAGTCACTAAGCAATGCTGAGACCATGGCTGCCCCATCAGCCTGGGCTCCGGGGTAAGGACAAGGATGATACAGATCTACTCATAGTGTAACATGGAGCTGGAGATGGGAGAAAAAAATCTTTGTTTTACACCCCTGAGATTTGAGGCTTGCTTGTTATGTAGCATGCATAATCTAGTCCATCCTGACAGGTACAGAAGGTTTTACTGAGAAGGTAACATCTAAGCAGAGACCTGAAGGAAACGAGGGAACCAATCGTGAAGATATGTGGAGAAAGCAGATTCCACTCAGAGAAACAGCAAGTGCACAGGTTCCGAAGAGGGAGCTTTGTTGATGCATTCAAGGATGAGAAAGAAGCCGGACCTTTCAAGGCAATGATGCAGAGGTGTGAGCACCAGTCAGACTTGCACGCAGCCCATAGGGCTGGAAATAGGGCTTGATCTTGTTGATCTTGTTGACTCCTCCTATGGAGTGGGAAGGCAGGAGTGAGGGAAACAGAAGAGGAGATGAAGGAAAAGTGAGATCTGGAGCAGGAAGATGCGGACTAGGAGAGCAGGACCCCCAGATCCATGGGCCAGAGCCTCATAGGCTGAAAACGGTAGAGTCACCCATGTAGAGAATGTGTGAGGCCTCTGAAGTCTGACTGCTGTCATAAAGGAGAGGAGTCATTGCAGCCAAAGAGTGCTAATGTGACCATTGATAATCAGGACATCCCCCTCCAATTCACCTTGTTGTTCTCACACCCATGCGTTTTTCTTAGAGCCGCAGAGAACCCAGACAGACTCCAACAGACAAGCTAAGGCAGCAGGATTTGTCTTAGAAGTGTGCTGGGCAGTGCCTAGAGAAAGGGGCCGCTTCCCCTCTGAACAACATAGAAGGAGACTATACAGGCCACATATTCCTCAAATCCTGATAATTCTCCATAGTTTTAAGTTAAGTCATAGATTTCTCACAACTCTGTACAACCTTGAAACCACGGATCCTTCCAATTAGCAGTTGTTAGTAAAAGCAACTGGACAAATAAGGCAGAGTGGGTAGTGATTGATGCTAATGCATGGAGGAGACAGAATTCTAAATATCAAATCCATTTAGAGGAAACTTGTTAAAGTTGAAAGCTACAGTGTTTCACAGAGATAAAATCCTGCTCTGCGTTTGTCAACCACAGAAGTGGCCATGAAGATTCTCTGGAAGAAACCCCCATTAAACATCTGGGTTTCCAAAGGCTAATGGCATCTCTCACAGAGCACAACCATGAATCTCAAAGGCTCCATGCTAATTGACTGTCTCAGATGACTGAACTCAAATTAGCATCTATAACTCCTAAAGATAGAAGAATAGGTTTATAAGAATCTCAAATAGCTGTATGTTTTCTCTCTTTGGTCAAAAGAAAAGTTAGCAAATGGACGCTCTGGGAGATGGTGACCTTGCAATGACACCGCAAAAGCAGCCTCGGGAAGCCCCACCCTCTTTTTCTAGTCATTTAACTCCTAAAGAGATTGCATTTATGATGGAAAGCCAATTGAAGTAAAAAAGGAGGTTCCATCCAATTTAAATAATGCTAGAATTAGGATTGATACTTGGGCCCTTGCTTAGGGTAAAAAAAAAAAAGATCTCAAAGTGTGAGAAGGGAGGAATGCATAGTGCAAATGGGTGCCAGCAAGAAGCCCCTTTGTGCAAGGGGGAGCCCAGGGCAAATCAGTATATCACCATTCGGTGGGATTCAGCACGCACTTCCCACTCCCTCCAGAATCCATCCTTTCAACCGGAGTTCCTGAGAGAGTGAGGGAGACTACTGGAATTTGGGGAAAGGATGCTTCTTTGTTGTATGGAACTGCCCTCTACATCTGTGATTTTCAACTTTTGTCATCTCATGACACACACAAACTAATTACTAAAATTCTGCAACACACCAAAAAATACGTTTTTTGCCTTTTGCCAGTCTGATGAAAAAAATAGATATAATTTTGGTTCGTTCACACTGGGTGGCTATTGTTGTGCTAGCTGTGTTGTCATTTTTTTAATTTGACAGTCTAGGGGGAAAGACATCAGTGCCCCTGAGTAAAAGTCAGGGATTGCATGCTTTAAAAACTCTTGCGGCACACTGGTTGAAAAGTGCTACTCTGCATTGTAGAATGTTCACATCCTTGACCCTAGCCACTAAATGCAAGTAGCCCTTTCCAATCACCGAAACAAAAACATCCCCAGTGTCTCCCTCGAGTAGACATTATGGTCCCAAGCTGAGAGCCCTACAAGCCTGGCTCTATCAAGAGGCAGAAGAAGGTGGGGCTTGAATATACCTGTGAGGATGCACCACTGAGCAGGAGCTGAGCGGGTTATCAAAGGTCCATCCTTCCGTCCACATTTAGGTGCATCAGGAAAAAAGAAGCAATTAGCTTTATTTGCTGGTGAAGAGACAGTGATGTCCAAAACGCCACACCAGCCACATGATTAAAGAGATGCCTTTGTAGTGGTTCATAAAGCAAATTTTAAAAGGAATCAAAGACTGAAATGAACTGGAGGCAGTGTTCAAAAGAAGCGACGAATGACTCAACCCATATTGTTATTGCTCTTTGGAAAGGGGAAGGGGGGGGCTCTTTGAAGATGAGTTGCAGTCTGCTTGACATTTGCATGAAAAAATACAGAAGACAGCCTAGTTTTCTGGCTTCTTTTGGACACTGAATGTAGGACACCTAATGTCAAAAATTAAATATATGAGATGAAACTCAGATGGAAACTTAAAATCCTGCATATCAGGGTTATTGATCGGTTACTTAATAAGTACAGGCTATGCTACTTGGAATGTTCTTTGTAAATGGTTGTCTTGGGTGGGCAAGTTCAGAAAATCTCCAACTTTCCCGGTGTTACTGCTGAGCGTCTCCCTTCTTCCCATGACCTGGCTCAGCCCCTGCCCTCTGGCCTGACCACCGCAGGACCCCAGCATGTGTGGGGAAGAAGGTGGGAGGGGACCCCTCATCCTGCCAGTGCAAGACCCCTTCTCTTCTCCCTTTGGCTCTCTAACAGCAGCACCATTTGTTAGGCAAGAACTGTTTGCCAAGGCCTGAGCTAAGGCTTTTTGGTTTGTTTGTTTGTTTTAATAATATACTAGGCAACCAAAGGAGGTTTTCAGGATTATTCCTGTAGAGGCTTGTTTTAATTTCTTTCTTGAAATGATTTCAAATTCATAGAAAACCTGCAAGTATAATACAGATAACTTCTTTTTCATGAATTATTTGAGAGTAAGTTGCTGACCTGATGCCCACCACACCCGATTTTTTCCTACAAGCAAGGATACCTTTCTACATAAGCCTGTTGCAACCATCAAAATCAGTACATTAACAGTGATGACATTACTGCCGTCTAATCCCCAGCCCCCACTCAAGTGGCCCCCAAAACGTTCTTTATAGCAAGAGATTCAGTTGAAAATCATGTATTGCGTTTAGTTGTCATGTCTCTTTAATCTAGTTCAGTCATGAACAGTTGCTCAGTGTTTCCTTGGTTTTCATGACCTTGGCACCTGTGAAAAGTACAGGCCATTTTATAGAACGTCCCTCAATTTGGTTTTGTCTGACACTTTCTCTCAGTTGGGTTCAGTCCTTTGGCAGGACTATTAGAGACGAGATGCTGGGTCTTCCTCCTGTGTCTGGTCAGGTGGCACCTGATTTTGTTTTATCCCATTCTGGTGGTGCTCACCTAGATCACGTGATTGAGGTATTTGCCAGGCTTCTTCACTGTCAACATTACTCTTTTTCCCCTTTGTAACTAGTAAGTATTTTGTGGGGAAGTACTCTGAGACTTGTAAATATCCTGTTCTCCATTAAGCTGTTTTAACAAATGGGTTCTGATCTGTTGCTCTCATTATTTATTTTGATGCTGAAGCTGTTCCACATTTGGCCAGGAGAATCCCTTTTGAGCTAGCCGCTAGCCCTCTCCCCCGACGTGCCGCCATCATTCGGAGAGCATTCCAGCACACAAGATGTTCCAGGCTCCTCTTGCACTTTTCTGTCTCAGCCTTCGCGGTGGGATAAGTGCTTTGCTGTTGGGCTACTTGTGTGCTGAGTCAGTGAATGCTTGACCGTGTGTGCATCTGCGTGTATCTCACGGAACGCGTGTCTCCATTCTTTTTGGATGCTCTAATGCTTTGGATCATTTACTTCCCTGTTCTCTATGTGACCACAGAAATTCTAGAAGAGAGATCATTTGTAGATGAATAAACAAAAGCTCAGAAAGGTGGTCTGGCTCATTCCAGGAGACATCTTTAGCTGGTAGCAAAGCCAGAGTCAAACTCCCAGTTTCAGCTCCTTTCTAAAACTCCAACCACTGAATCACACAACTTTCTTCATTATGAGCAAGTACAGATACTTTTATTATAGCTACTAATTGAATTAGCAGGGGTGTGTAGAACTAACGCTAGTAATTAATTGCAACTTATATAAGAGCAAAACAAGGAAAATATACTATTTTCATTTAAAATATAAAAGATAAAAGCCTAAAACTGGTGGCTATATAAGGAATCTAGCAACTTATATAAATTATTTACGGAAAATCTTTTCTAGAACACAATGATAAGGAAATTCTTTGTTTCAAAGACTTAAGAGATTCCTGTTTTAAGAGTGAGGGTGCCCAGAGAGGTACAGAAAGTTAGATCAAGAACTAGGATTGGGCCCTGGCTGCTGTGGCTCAGTGGTTGAGTGCTGACCTGCAAATCAAAGGGTTGCTGGTTTGATTCCCAGTCTAGGGCACATGCCTGGGTTGCTGTCCAGATTCCCAGTGGGGGGGGCATACTGGAGGCAACCACACACTGATGTTTCTCTCCCTCTCTTTCTCCCTTTCCTTCTCTAAAAAGTAAAATAAATAAAATCTTAAAAAAAAAAGAACTAGGATTTGGCTCCAATTCTGGTCTCTTACTGTGTATTATTATTAAATCACTTAGTTTATTTGCTACCCTTCCTTCAAAAACACAAAGGTGGTGATTTTAATTTAGAGATAAAGAGTCTATAGGATTATTGCAGGGAGCAGAGAAAGAAATATCTGAACTGTGCAAATGCCCAGAACTGTCTGCATTAGGGGTCTCTGCTGTGTTTGTACAATAGATCCCTTTGGCATCTGGTGAAGCATATCAACCCTTTTGCAGAATAAAGTTTTTAACTGTATAAAGTAAAATATCTAGTATTACCAAGGGAGAAAAATTAAAATATAGTTATTAAATATTTTAAGAACAAATGCATGATATTATAATGAATGTATGTTTTTTAAACTAACACTTAAATAATACAATCTAGTGTCAGGCCTAATAACTTTGGTAACTTCATAGTAGTTGTCTTAGTCTGCTTGGGCTGCCATAACAAAATACCATAAACTGGGTGGCTTAAACAAAAGAAGTTTATTTTCTCACAATACTGGGGGCTGGAAGTCCAAGATCAGGCTGCCAGCATGGTCGGTTCTGGTGAGGACTCTCTTCCTGGTTTGCAGAAGGCTGCCTGGCTGTGTCCTCACATGGCCTTTCCTGGTTCCTGCACAAGGAGAGAGAGGAAAGAGAGAGAGAGATAGCTTCCTCTCCTTACAAGGCCGTCCATCTTATCAGATTGAGGCCCCACCTTTATCACCTCATTTGACCTTAGTAACTTCCTAAGAACCCCATCTCCTTTAAGGATTAGCGCTTTCACGTGTATTTTGGAGAAACACAGTTCAGTCCATAGCATAGCGATGGGCATAAATTATATTGCAAAACATCGTCAATAAACTATAATGTGATATGAAAATAGCTGTGATCTGCTGCTGAGAAAGTCACAGGTATTGCTGCTAATGGGTTTATTGCCACATTCATCATGGGAGGAAATGCTTGACTTTAGGTAGAGGTTAGTAAAAATAAAGACATAAAATTTTTCCCATCCAAGTTCACAGCCACCCTGAACTTCTTTACAAGGACCCTAGGTTGAGAACCCTTGAAACATGCAAGTAAGATGTTCTTGTTTTGGGCGAACAAGTGACATAACCCCAGGATGGAGGGAACAGATTCTGAAATCAATTGATTCTGCCCATTGCCGATTACCCAAGAGCAGTAAGTGTGTTGAGTTAAAAAGAGACATTGTCTGCTCTTGGCTGGCTTTCTGATATTTCTGAATATGTGTTTGATTATTGGGATATGTTTGTCTTGCAGACACCAGTAACCTAAATACTATCCAAAATGATTCTTGGACCTCTGAGAACTTCTGGCTTGACCCTTCTGCAAAAGGCCAATCAGAGACCAACACAGAGGATGACGAGCTTCGAAAATCTCTGGATAGATTCTATGAAATGTTCAGCCATCCACAGCCAGCCTCTGGAAATCCACTCTCTGCATCTGTCTGCCAGTGCCTGTCTCAGAAAATCAATGAACTGAAGGGCCAGGAGAACCAAATGTATGCCCTCCGCAGTTTTCAAATGGCCCGGGTCACTCTCAACCGGGATGGCTGCTCAGTGTTACAGAGGCATTCCAGGGACGCCCGCTTCTACCCACTGGATGAAGAAAGTGTGTCGCTGGAGGACGAAAAGCCAACCCCAGGACTTTCCAAAGATATTATTCGTTTCCTCTTGCAGCAGAATGTGATGAAAGACCTATAACTGGTGCCTGGTGGCGAGAGCAGGCCATGTGGATGTGGGGGCAGCCCTGTGGTGATGCTGTTCGTGTACCACCCACATCCCCTCAGGTCTCTCTGGCCCAGTTCTGTGTGGCCAGCCCCAGCCAAGTGCTCTGCAGTCAACATCTGGCATCTGTGACCACATATTGGAGGCTGTTCAGCCCATAGAAAGAGCCATCAGTGTCTGGGAATTTTCTAGCCCCTGTGGCCACAGCGCCGCCTACCATTCCCTTTGGCCAAAGGCCAGTGATTGGTTTGGGAGTCCAAAAGCCCGCCTTCCTTGTCTCTAGGAAGGAAATGCTCTGAGGCATCACTGACTTTCCAGAGCTTTGCCCTGAATTAGGCTGTCCTCCCCCTCCCTAGGAGCTTTTTCTTAATAAGTCTCATATCTGAATTCTTGACTTGGAGTCTACCTTGGGGAGAACCTCACATAAGAGAACAGGCTTCCATCAGATGAATTTTTTTGGAGGGAATAAGCTCTGTGCTCCATCAAGTACAAGAATTATACCACATTGTAAAGCTGCAGCCATGTGATCGTACGTCCCAGAATAATACAAAGATTTAAATGCGTTTCCAAAACGTGCATCACATCTTAGTCATCACCTTGCCTCTCCAAATCCAGAAATGCCTATTTTATAAGACTAACTGGAAGTAGAAGGAAATTTGGACCTTTTAAAATAACAGCTAAGATTCACAAATTAAAGAACGAAACAAAAGAAAGTCTCTTGTCTCTACCCATTGAAGTATACATAAACTCGATTACGATAGGTTAGGTGGAGTTTCAGGTGTGCAACATAGTGAGTAGACATGTATGTACGCTCTGAAGTGATCCCCCAGTAAGTCTGGAGCCCATCTGACATCAGACAATATCACTGACTATACTCTCTGTGGCTGTAATTCGTCCGTGCAGGCTTGTGCTGGCAGATGCTCTGCTCCCCGGCCGTGTCCTCCATGCCCACTGATGACATCACCTGGCACCACACTCCCTGAAACTGTTATTGGAAGCCTCACACTAATCCCTACCTTGACAGTTCTCCAAACAAATGCATTGACAGAAAAGAATTATATCCCTTGTTTTGGGGGAACAATAAGAGAAAGAAGCTGGCAACATGGGGAACTCGATTTGGAGAAACTTTAGGTGAAATCTAATTGACATAAGACCCCTGCTAAGTTTTCCAGAAACTGGATTATGCAAGCAGATCAGTCTAAACAGATACTTTCCGAGTGAATGTGCCCCCACAGACAAGACTCTTGGGGACTCTTGGATGGAGAGAGAAGCCTTTTGAAGGTCAGGATTACATACTAAGGCTTCCAATTCTGGGAAGAGCAGACATGAGAAACAGTTCCACATTGAAGTGCAGAGGCTCCGCTGGAAAGGAACCTAAATAGTAGGAAACAGGAAATGAATAGTCCTCAGAGAAGCAAACCTCCAGATTTCCCTCTGACCAGCAATCTTTCTCCATGGGCCTCGCCTGTTCAACTGGTCTCCAAACCGTCGTGAAACCAGTGGAGCTTATAATTGAAAATCTACAGATTGAATTTTAACGTCAGTAGTTTTATTGGTCTTTAATGTGAAGCAAATTAATAGATGCCCTTGAAGAATGCTGTAGTTCTTAGTATTATGCAGTCACTGAAATATTGGATATTAGTTTCCATGGCTACCAACAGAAAGACACTGGATTATTATATACTGTTTTTAAAGGACAAAAGATATAAGCTATTTAAATCTCCATGCCCAGAAGCAGCAGCTTCTATTTGGCAGTGACATTTTAGTATCAATAATTTTGTAAACTTTATTAACATCAGTGCTGTGGGCTCTGAGCCGGTGGTTAGGCTCTGAAAACAGAGAATTTCCAAGCCTAAAAGCCAGAATCACCTGATGGTAAAAAAAAGAGTGTGGCCTGTTCTTGTTTGTATCTAAGTAAGTGCTTGTGACAGGTCAGTAGAAGACATTTGATTCCCTGCAATCTCGTGCTTAATCAGATATTCCTGGGATCAGGATGGCATTTTCCATTTATCTCTGTTTACCTTCAATAAAGACTAAAGGGTAAGGATATTGAGGCTCCAGCCTTAGGCATTATTGTGTAATTCTGCCCTACAGATCACCTCACTGACATATTATCATCCTATGAAGGTTCTACTGGCCTATAATACCACCTGTGGCCCAATCAGAGGTCTTGGGAGGATGGATTTGCTTGCAGTAACATCAGAACTCCAGAGAAGAGAACTGCTCCCATGGTTTAAGTTTGTGTAACTAGTATTCACTTCATTAGTCTATTTTTTTTCATGACCTGTGTAAGGGCATGTGTAATACATCTTATTAGCACAAAACAATACTGCGATACTTTGAAAACTTTAAAGCTTACTTTGAAAACTTTTTAGTGGATTGTAGTAATCATGCAAATAAGTGTTTATAAGTAAACACCTTGATGATTTTCACAAAATGAACCACCTGTACAAGCAGCAGATATGAGCAGCCAGCCCAGGTAGCCCCCTTCTGTGTGGAGATTTTTATCTGGAAACCTGATGAGATTGGTTTGCTCAGACTACTGTTTCTCAGACTGCTGGTTGTACACAAAATAATTTATATGGGCAAACAATATGTATTTTTACTGTGGTGTGTTCAGTTTATTATATCAGAAAAGTATACTATGTCTTACATAGGATAAACCTAATATACAAGGTCTGTCTGGAAAAAGTCCAGCCATTGTTAATATAACACGAATGGTTTGTGCAACATTGATGTATCCTAGCTCCCAAGGAGAGTGGACTGGAATGCACATATGTGAACAATGACGACTTCACTGTACTAGTCAGTGGGGGTGGTTGATGCCACTGAGTGAGCATGGGTACTGTGTGGTTATCACATTCAAAATGACTGAGTGAGTAGCGCAATGAATCTGCATCAAATTTTGTGTTAAGTTTGAAAATTCCTCCACAGAAACTCTGGATAATTCAGAAGTCCGCAGCTATGGGCTGCTGGTTGTTGGCAGCTTCATCACAATGCGCATGCTCATGCAGCGCTCCTTGTGCAGAGTATTTTGGTGAAATATTTCATCACATAGGTGACTCATCCCAGATTTGGTGCCCTGTGACTTCTGGTTTTTCCCAAAACTACAATCACCTTTGAAAGGGAAGAGATTTCAGACTGTCTATGAAATTAGGAAAATACAGTAGGGCAGTTGACGGCGATGGGGAAAACTGTGTGCAGTTCCAAGGTGCCTACTTTGGAGGGGACTGAGGCATCAATATCCTATGTACAATTTTCCTGTATCTTATATCTTCTTCAATAAATGTTTCTTTTTTTCACGTTACATGGCTGGATACCTTCTGGACAGACCTCTTAAATTTTTATCAAGTGTTCTGCATGTTTGAAATTTTTCACAAATGTTGAAGAATTACATGTCTATGCAGGATATGTTTTAAGTGCATTAAATATCTACCCACATACATTTATAAGTTGGAGTTTTAAATCACCACAGACTTCCCTAACACAATCTCTTTTATTAATAGAACATATACTTGAATATGAAAGATAACTTTATTGGCTCTTAAGTGGTAGAATTAATTAAACAATCAACAGATCATTAAAGAATACTTAAAAATTGCCCTGGATGATATGTATATGGGTACAAATAAGACCTATATACCCACCACTTAGATTTTATCATTAACATGACTTTTTCTCTTGTCTATCTACCTATCCACCAATCAATCTTATCTGTTAATGCATTTCAAAGCAAGTCCCACTTATATTTTAACTGATTTCCTGGGCATTATTGAAATTGTATGGTGAGTAGTGAGTGGTGTCATGTTAGTTGTGTGCTGGCATTGGTCCATAACTGATTGGAAGTTAAATAAGGGTCCTTTGCTTCTGATAACTTAACAAGCTATGCTTTAGAACACACACAAAATAAAGGGTGAGGGGGCCAGAATGATGAAAAACAATGGTAGAAAGTTGATGGCTATTGAGGCTGGGTGATGGGCAGATATCACAATTCTCTACCTTTATGAAAGTTTTAAAATATACATTCTGAGAAAGAGAAAGAAATTGGAAATCTTTTTGAAAAAATAATAAAAGAAAACTTTCCTGATTTGGTGAAGAAAATAGACATGCAAGTCCAGGAAGCACAGGGAGTCCCAAACAAGATGGATGCAAAGAGGCCCACTGCAAGACACATAATTTAAATGCCAAAGGTAAAGGACAAAGAGAGAATTTTAAAAACAGCAAGAGAAAAGCAGTTGGTTATCTACAGGGGAGTCTCCATAAGACTGTCAGCTGATTTCTTAAAAGAAACTTTGCAGACTAGAAGGCATTGGCAAGAAATATTAAAAGTCATGAAAAGCAAGGACCTACAGCCAAGGTTGCTCTACCCAGCAAAGCTGTCATTTAGAATCAAGTCAGATGAACAGCTTCCCAGACAAGAAAAAGCCAAAAGCATTCATCATCATCAAACCATTATTAAATGGAATGCTAAAGGGACTTATTTAAGAAAAAGATAAAAACTGAGCATTAAAAATGGCAATAAATATGTATCTATCAACAGTTGAATCTAAAGAACAAACTAAGCAAATAAGAACAGACAATGGATATGGAGAGCATTTTGATGGTTGCCCGATGAGAAGAGGTTGTGAGGGAAAGGGTGAAGAGGTGAGGGGATTAAGAAGTGCAGATAGGTAGTTACGGAATAGCCATGGGAATGTAAAGTACAGTATAGGAAAGGGAGTAGCCAAAGAACTTAGATGCATGACACATGGATATGAACAATGGTGTGGTGATTGCCTGAGGGAGTAGGGGGGCAAAGGGAGAAAAATTGGGGCAACTGTAATAGCATAATTGATAAGATATACTTAAAAAAATTATTACCCCCAAAAACTACATCCTTTGGTTTATCAAGTTAAAAAAACCCTCAGCCTGTCAATGGAGATATTTTAAGTACATACCTTTTCAATGCATATATTTATATATGAATATACAGTATATATATATATATATATCTGTGTTTTTCAAATAATATATAAATGGCACATAGAAACATAGTTCACACAGGGGTTTTATGTAATGGTTCCAGTAAAACTATTTTACAGAAGAAGTCTTAGGTAAACAAACAGAAAGTAATTTGCTGGATCATGAGCTTGGTGAGCTTTTATTATGCAATAAATTCTGATTATATAATAAACTCCTTGAGGCCAAGGATCCTGTGAGATACCACTTCCGTGTCTCCAGAGCACTTAATCCATGGTACTGCAGAGTAAATGGTGCTTAATAAACACTGGCTGATAGGCTAAACTCAGGAAATGAACTGTGATGAACAGTAGTTTAATTCTCCATGCAATAACGCCACACAGCTCAGTCGATTGGAAAATCAGTTTCCTGAATCTGCCCTCATGGAGGTTTGCACAGAATGTTTGAGCCTGAGGCGGACTTGGAGCTTTGCTAATGTCCTCATTTTGTAGGAGGAAATGAGGCCCAGAGGAATTACATGAGCCTCACTGAACATCCCACTTGTTAACGGCAGTGTTGTTGCCTCTGGCACCTGCAGCTGGACTCTTCCTTTTGCCATGACATTCCTCAGAAGGTACAAACCCACCTCCGCCCCCATCCCTTGTTCCTGGTTTAAAATTCATGGTTTCAGGTAGAGAAAAGAGAAAGAACTTGTCAAGCTGGCTCCACCAGGAGGCTGAACAAGAGGAGACGTGGCTGCAGAACAAGTTCATGATCCGTATTTACCCAGCACTGTTCTGTGCCCAGCTCTGGTCTTCAAGAACTTTCCATCTAGTGTGGGAAGACAGATGGACACATGTTAATAATTAGAGGATGGTCCTGCTGTGTAGGGTTAAAGCATAAATGAGTGGTTGGGTAGAACCATGGGTACTAGAGAAAGGATGGGATGTTTTGGAGGCCATAGACTAGCTTAGATACAAAGTTTGTGGACTGAGGAGATGGTGGAACAGCCAAGTTAGAATAGCATGACTGGGTTTGTGCTTCACCCTGGGGGTGTTCAGTTTAGGAGATTTCTGTGGAGGATGGGACGAGATCCAGTACTGACTGGATTTAGGAAGACCAGTATGGTAGTAACAGTGCGTGAGAGAGGCTGGCAGCAGGGAGAACCCTGAGGAGGGCTTTCAGGAGATGAAACCTTGGAGCAGGTGACAGCAGTGGAAAGAGAAAGAAAAATGCAGATGGAAGAATGGTTTGCTCAGACCAGTGCTTCTCATAAAGCAATGAGAGAATAAGGTCAGTGGGTTGCAAACAGGCAAAGATGCCTGACTGGTCCACAAGCTTCTGGGACAAAAATAATCATTTCTCCCAAAGGGGCTCTCATTCATTTCACCATACGTGTTCTTCCTCTGGAGGTAAACTTGCTCGTGAACATCCAGTTCTCTGACACAAAGGGAAGGCGATGTTCCCCCGGAGAAGAAAGGAGAGGGAGATAGCCATTGCAAAGTGACCCGAGAGAATGAGAATAGAGAGGAAAAGATTATAAAAACATCAGTAGTGTCCTCTGCAACCTTTATAGCCTTATTTTTTATATTTAGATCTTTAATCCATCTGGAATCTGTTTTTGTGCATAGTGTGAGGTGGGGAATCGCACCATTTATTATTTAGGAATTCAACCTTCATGATTATTTTTGAAATGTTACTCTTAACACATACTCAGTTTCTATGAATATCTTATTCTCTTGCTTAAAATCCAGAAAACATTTATTTCCAATTGTCTTTAGAATAAAATTCAATTCCTCATCCTGGCTTAAAAGACCCTAGCTTGCTTCTGAAACTCGCCTACTGCTCTGCCCCCTGCATACTATGCTCCAAACATAGGACTTCCTTCTGTCCAGTCAGTTCGAGCTCACTTCAGGCCGAGTTTCGCACTAATTTTACTCATGCCCAAGCCTCTTCTGGATTCTCCAGCCTTTGCACAGCTGCTTCTTGTGACTCCTGCAGCTCTCAGCTCAAATGCCACTTCTTCAGTCTTTCTCAGACCACCCAGTCTAAAGCACCACCCCAGTCACCACCACATCATCCCTTGTGACCCCTGAGCATCTAGAGTTTGCTTTGATACGAGGAGTGAGATGAGCTTGTTTTATTGTCCTCCCCCAGTGTGGGGAGCCAGTTACTTTAAGACCATTTGCTGAATACTTCACATTTTCATTATGCATTAGAAATGCTACCTTCATCATATACTTAGTGTCCATGTGCATTCATATCTATTTATGAACTGAACTCTTTTTCTTTGATTTGTCTGTTTCTTTTTATTGCTGCTTTAATTACTATAAAGTTAACATATCTTCATATTTGATAAAACTATACTCCTCTCTTTAATTTTCTGGCCATTCATGTATGTTTTGCTTCTTAAAAAGATTTGCAGTATGGCTGCAAGGTAAAGAGAGGCAAAAAATAGATGTGGGTTCACCTGATGAAAGTTTCTTGCAGTATTGGAGAGAGATGGTGGGAGAGTACAAGGTAGAATAGCTTATGTATCCCATTGTATCCCGAATTCCAGGCATTTCCCAGTATACCAGTTTTATAACTTTTGACATGTCTATATGTCACCTGAACTATTATTATTTTTTCTTTCTTTTAAAAAAATACTGGTTTTACAGAGAGACAAAGGGAGGGGGAAGAGAGAAATTTGTTTCACTTGTTGATGCATTCATTCGTTGATTCTTTTAGGTGTCCTGACCAGGGATCAAACTCACAACCTTGGTTTATCAGGACGATCCTGATAAACCAAGGAACCCAGCCAGGCCTAATAAAACTTTTCTAATAATTAAATTCACTTTTATGAGGTCTGTCCAGAAAAAGTCTAACCATTGTTAATATAGCAAGAATGGTTTGCACAACATCGATGTAACATGGCAGCCAAGTAGAGTGGACTGGAATGAGCATGCATGAGCAGTAATGATTTCACTGTACTCGTCAGTGAGGGCAGTAGACACTGTTGAACACACGAGCATGTGTACTGTGTGGCTGTCACATTCAAAATGAGAAAGAAGAGCAACAGATCTGCATCAAATTTTGTGTTAAGCTTGAACCTTCCTCCACAGAAATTATTCAGATGATTCAGAAGACTGAAGCTATTCGCAACTGTTGATTGGCAGCCTCATCAGGACAATGCACCCAGTTCATGCATCATATCTCATGCAGTGTTTTTTAGTGAAACATTAAATCACCCAGGTGACTCAGCCTCCCTACAGCCCAGATTTCATGCCCTATGACTTCTGGTTTTTCTCAAAACTAAAATTACCTTTGAAAGGGAAGAGATTTCAGATCATTGACGAGATTCAGGAGAATGGGATGGAGCACATGATGGTGACTGGGAGAACTGTATGTGGTCCCAAGGTGCCTACTTTGAGGGGCATGAGACATCATTGTCCTATGTACAATATTTCCTGTATCTTGTATCTTCTTTAATAAATGTCTCTATTTTTCATATTACGGGCTGGATACTTTCTGGACAGACATATAGTCATGGTCCCACCTTCAAAGAAATTAAAGTTAGGAAAATTATTTCCATATTGATCTATCTAAATATCTACTTCATCAGCTATACCTAATCTATGTTATCTGCATTACTGAACACCTTCTGTTTCCTTCCCAGATTATAAAACTGACAGTTATGTCATCTATGCTATTATATCAAGTATGTCATCGATATCTATGTTTAGAGCTCTGTCATTTGTATCTACTCTTACATCATCCACATCTCTATTTAAATATACTTTACCTACATCTATGTTTATTTATATCCATGTCATCCACAGCTACATTTTTGCATTCACCATCTGCATCATCTACACCTATGCTTCTCTCTACATTAATATCTACATTGGCTACATCGGTGGTTCTCAGCTGAGCCAACCTTGCACCCAAGGGACATTGACAACCAACATCCAGCATCATTTTTGATTGTCACAACTTTGTGTGGCAAGAGTGCTACAGGCATCTAGGACAATGCACAGGACAGCCTCTGACAACGAAGAATTATCCAGCCCAAGTTATCAATAGTGCTGCAGTTGAGAAACACTAATCGAAATCATCCACATCATCTACTTTCATGTTTACAGCTGTGCCATGCACAGCTGCATCTATATTGACATCTACTCTACCTACATCTGTAATTAGATCTACAGCATCTACATTTGCATTTCCATCAATGTCATTGACAGCCACATCTACATCATATACAGTATCTACATCAACCACATCATTTACTTCAACATGTCTATCAACTACATTTACATATACATCTACCTGAATATCTAATTAGCAGCTCCGCGCATGTTTGTTACATCAGAATGGGTGGTCCATTTAATCTAAAATTAAAATTTAATTTTATTTCTCCCCTCCCAATCTGATAACCCAATTCCAGTGTGTGTGTATGTGTGTGTACAGGTTCTGCCCCCCACCAAGAAATTCTTGGACACCAGCTGGGTATCCTACAGTTCAACTCAATTCTAACACTGTCTGCCTGGAGAGAGAATTAGATCCTGCAGATTGAAGGCTCAGTCGAGTACGGCTGCCCTCCACTTCAGAAGGCAATCCTAAATTCATGTTGTTACCTGTGCTTCAGACTGACTGGCTATAAATCAAAGGTTCCCGCAACCCCTTCATAGGTTTGGTTAATTTGCTAGAGTGACTCAGAGAAATCAGGAAACCAGTTTACTCACTAGATTACCAATTTATTACAAAGGATATAAATCAACAGCAGATGGAGATACATAGTACGAAAGCCTAAGCAAAGAAGTTTCTGTCTTCATGGAGCTTGCAGCCCAGCACAGTGGCATATGGAAGCATTCTGGTTCACCAACCTGGAAGTTTTCCAAATCCCCTCCTTTTGGAGTTTTATGGGGATTCATTATATAAGCACAATTGATTAAATCATTGGCTATTAGTGACTTATTAGTGACTCCCCTCCTTGGGGAGGGGTCAGGGTACCAGGACTGAAAGTTCCAGCCCTCCAATCACACAGTTGGATTTCTTGGCAACCAGCCCCCAGTTTTTGGTGCTTCCCAAATGTCACCTTCTTAACCTGAACTCGGGTGTGGTTGAAAGAGGTCTGTTGTGAATAGCAAACACCTTCATCACTCTTAGGAAATTCCAAGGGTTTTAGGAGCTCTGTGCCAGAAACAGGGACATAGAGCAAATATATATTTATTGTAAATCACAATGTTAGAAGCCACATACAAAAATGTTTCTTACATTAGGATGAACGGCCTGTTTAATCTAAAATTAATTTTAATTCTCCCCTCCTCTGATCACACTCCCTAAAGTGTAAGAGGATGAGCTTTTTGTGGGCTTTGTCCTGGCTTCAAAGGACATCATTGAAGTGAGGAGCATGTGCCTGACGAATTTCATCCATGCCCTGTCTTGGCTTTCCAGCCTCCCAGGAACAAAAGGCATCTGGTGCAGACCCAATTATCTCTGATGTGGTGATGAGGAAGAATTTCTTCTCAGGAAAGCAATCAGTGCACTTTGATAACCTGATATGGGTTGATCACATCTTGTTCCATCTGAACAGGGCTTGGCTGGAAAAAACATGCAGTTGACGCATGGGAAGTCACAGACTCTGCTGTTTTGCCCTGGGCTCTTTGGGCCTCTCAGAGTAGGTCCAAAGGACTCGGAGTCCACGACCGAACAGTAGCCCAGGTTGCCACATTTGCTGAAGTCTCCTTAGGCATGTGAGCTGAGTTGTCAGTCATGATGACAAAGGCACAGTGGTGATGCTTGATGAAATTGAGTACACAGGAGATAGGACAAAACAAGAGCAAATGTTAGCTGCTGACATTTACTAAATAACTTTGCTCACCTGAAAGAACTGTGTCTCTTAGCGGCCATTGTTGTTCCTCCAGGAAAAATACTGGCCTTAGGCAAGCTTTCAAAATGGACTCTCACTCACCTTTTCATATCCTCACTCATTGCAGTGTTTCTAACTTCTCAAAAAATATGAATCTTTGGGACTTGGATGTGAAACATCAGAAATTCTTTACTCATTATTGTGGATTTATTAAAGTATTTTAATAAACCAGCTATATACAGTTTAGTAATCTTCATAAAGAACTGTAGCCTATAGCAAATATCCAAACATTGTAAAAGTCCAGCAAACATGACAGAGTAGTTTTTGAAAAATCTAACATTTAACTCTAACCCAGTAAGGTTAACAGCATTACACAAAAATCACAATTCAAAAACACCAACTAATGGATTTATTTTGCTGCCAAAAGTTATTTCTTGGAACACTACACTTAGTATCTGCATAAAGTATGTCATAAAAGTATAAAATTATTAATATTTACTTTGTTTGTGAGAGGATTTCACGATAAATAGGACCATGAACACATACTTAAAGTGTGGTGACAGCTACAAGCCACAGACCAGTCTCACTGTGACATCTCTGTAATGCCTCCTGGGCTGCTCCCAGAAATGCTTCTCTAAAGCTTCAACTCCAGTGTTCACATTTCCTGATCTTGCTTATCAGTGGATCTCTTCATGGGTCACTCTAAATCAGGGGTGTCTCTGTTGATTTTTAAGCTTTACTTCTCATGGGAGAATTGTAATACCTTTTCCTGTTGTTCCAATTTCTCAACTAATGGGTCTTAGAATTTGAGATTCGGAAAGCACAGAAATCTTCCGAGAAATGCTGGGAAGGATTGTCTCATGGAAACACTACTGGGCAGCTTCTCAGCTGGCGCTGCCTGTCCTTGCCCTCTAACTACCCCTTTCTACCTGGTCCTACTAAACCCGCCCTTTCCCCTACTTAATTTACATTTCAAAGAAACACTGTCCCCACCAGCAAAACTCTCTGGGTTGACTTTAGGCTTGAGGAAAAAAGCAATCTGATGGAACTCTTTCATTCTGAGGTATGAAGAGCTAATATGCCTCCCATGGGGACCATAAGCATAATCAGGACAGTGGAAGCATTTCTTCAATGGTAGTAAAAACAGTCTACGGTGGGTGTTCCTTCCAAGACTCACAGAAGCAGATGCTTCCAAGGGCCACATAGAGGATAAGCTGCGGGAACAGGGCTAGATGTTGACAGCTGGTGGTGACTGAGTGTGGCCTAACAGGAGCGGCAAGCCTCAACTGAGGACATTTAAATTGAAATGTTTAAAATAACCAAGCAGGACAAGCCCCGCATAACCC
>PVKM010018354.1:0-25116 GCA_004027735.1 Carollia perspicillata
ACCTAATATCAAACTATACTTCAAGGCCATAGTAATCAAGACACATAGATCAATGAGACAGAATAGAGGGCCCGGAAATAAACTCATACCTTTATAGTCAATTAATATTTGATAAAAGAGGCAAAATATACCATTGGCTAAAGATAGTTTATTCAATAAATGGTGTTGGGAAATTTGGACAAATACATGTAAAAAAATGAAGCTGGACCACCTTCTAACACAACGCATAAGAATAAACTCAAAATGGATTAAACTTAAATGTTAGACTCAAACCCATAAAAATCCTAGAAGAAAACAAAGGCAGTAAAGTCTCAGACATTGCTCCAAGATGTTTGGCAAATGCTCAGCAAAATTTTTTCTGTTATATCTCCTCAGACAAGGGAAACAAAAGTAAAATAAACAAATGGGTCTACATCAAACTAAAATGTTCTTGCACAACAGAAGAAACTGTCAACAAATTGAAAAGACAACTCACTGAATGGTAGCACATATATGCGGGTACATCTGATAAGAGATTGATATCCAAAATTTATAAAGACCTTTTAAAATTCAGCACCAAAAAAACAAGCAATCCTATTTTTAAAAATGAGCAAGGGACCTGAATAGACACTTCTCCAAAGAGTACATACAGATGACCAATAGATAGATGAACAATGCCACTAATCATCAGAGAAAATGGCTATTGTCAATACATCAACAAATAACAAGTGCTGGTAAGGAAGTGGAGAAAGAGGAACCCTAGTGCACTATGGGTGGGAATGCAGATTGGTATAGCCACTGTGGAAAGAATTATGGAGTTACCTAAAAAAAAAAAAATGGAACTCTTTGACTCAGAGATTCTACTTCTGGGAATTTATCCAAAGAAAACAGAAACACTAATTCAAAAGAATACATGCACCCCTATGTTCATTGCAGTATTATTCACAATAGGCAAGATTTGGAAGCAGCCCAAGTGTCTATCAGTACATGACTAGATAAAACAGCTCTGATACATTTACACAATGGAATACTATTCTGCCACAAAGAAGAAGAAAATTTTACCCTTTCTGACAGCATAGGCGGATCTGGAAAACATTTGGCCAAGTGAAATAAGCCAGCCAGAGAAGGACAATTACCATATGATTTCACTCAATTTGTTCAATCAAATGAACAAATTGAAATAACAAGCAAATAGAGACAGACCCATAGATAAAGAACAGGCTAATATCTGTGGGGTGGGAGGTTAGGTAGGTGGAGGGACTGAGCAAAAAAAAAGAAAAAAGAAAAGAAAAGAGAGAGAAAGAACTCATGGACACAGACAATAGTGTGGTGATTGCAGGGGGTAAGTGGTGGGTGGAAGTTGAAGAGGGTATGAGGAGACACATAGTAATGGAAGAAACATAATAAAAATAATGTAAAAATAAATGATAAAATAAGAATAATTTAAAAAATAAAATAAAAAATTAAAAAATCCCTAATTAAAGATGTTTTAGAGAACTTCTGCATTTTTCTAGGTCAAATGGCAAGATAATATAATGTTTTAGCCCTTTTTACTAATTTAACTTGTTATTATTTTAAATTAATATTCAAATCAATTAATTTTACTTTTCTAGTAAATTCAAAATAAAAATCATAATTATATTTTAATTCTGTGTGTTTTAGAAAATACATCAAATTCAAGCTAAAGACTATACACTATTATTATGTGAATTTCTTTTTGGTGGCATCTGTTTTTTTAAACCTCACAATTACATTTTTACATTAGATGTGCACTCATTGACAGACTGGTACTTCCTAGAGAACAGAAATTCTCTCATTTATTTTTGACTGTCTGTGCCTAGCATGGTAGTTCCCCTGGAGAACACATTTAATATATGTTTGTTGACTGAATGTATGAATGAATAACTTATAAATATTAATCTCTTCTATTTGGAAGTTTGGCATTTTATTTTCTTCAAGGAAGTATTCTTTGTATTTTAGAGTGTTTTTTCTCTTTTAATATATTCAGACCCTAAGGGATTATTTTCATCTAATTTTAATCAGATGGTCCCAATTTTAAAAACAAACACAATCTTTCAAATCATCTACCGTTACTAATTTTTTGGCCACTTTCCATATTTCCTTTTCTTTGTCTCAACTTCTAGAATATTTTATTGCTTAATTTTTTTTAAAGCTAAGCCATAACTTCGTGACAGATTGAAGAATTGGGAAGGATTTTAAAGACCTTGCAATCCAAATTTAGAGATGCAATAATTGGATGTCAAATAGTTTGCTCACAGTTGTGAAAATAACTCATGTCAAAGTCAGGACTAGAATCTAGAGCTAGATTGCATTGCTCTAGTCTTCCTTCCACTATAATCCTATTTTTTGATAATCTTAATTTTTTTATAATCCTAAATTATGAGTATTATTTTTCTCTGATTTTTTCTTGTATCTGTTCCTCCATTCAAAACCATTTATTGAGGGCATCTTTGTTTCCAGGACTTGTGAGCTTCACCAGTGTTAAGAGTGAATGGGAAAATTATCATTTAATTTGAATTAGCAAGCACATTTGGCATTTAGGAATACAAAAAGGTTCTCTCCCTTGTGCGTTAGACTTCTCTAATCTCTTCAGATTTGTTGTTTTGTGACTTAAGCATGCTGATTCAACCTAGTGTTCAACATTGAGTTTCTTTACCACTTTTTAAATTATAGCCTTCCCTTGAGAAACTTGATTGATTCACATTGCTGAAATGATCACCTTAGTGAAAATGACATATGGTTTCATTCTGTGTCTAGTCTCTTTGGTTTGGAACATATTTTTGAAATACTAATAGATTTCTTATCCTGGAAGACTTTTAATGCTTTGACATGAAACATAGGCATTAAAAAATGTAGCAGTGTTAATTGCGAATGGTAATCAGGATGTCACCTTTGGGTCCTATTTCCTGTGAGTTAATGTAACTCAATTATGCCTGATAGCCTTAGAATGAAATCTTAAAAATGAGCTATTGTCTTAATTTTATATTATTTCTGTATAAAACTTTGTTCTTTGTGAAATAACAATATTAATGGTTTTAAAATGTAAGAATACTTACATGTCTTATATAAGTAACCAACATTCTTGTGTTAACCAACATTCCTGAGGTCTCTTTTTTCAAGTTCAATTCTTTGAAAAGGATATTTTGATAACAGAAATGAATATATTTCTTATAATATTAGTAGCATTTTTTGTTATTTAAAGAAAGCCACATGCCCATAAGTTTGAGAATTCAATAAAATATTTTTAAAAGTTGCCAATCAGCAGAAATAAGCAATAACAAAAATAGCTGGTTTTCCTAAAATACCCATGTTTTAAATTTAGACTCTTCTATACCAAATTTATTTTTTCCTGCCCTCCGCTGTCTCCATCTTGTTACTAATATCTCCATAGTATAAAACTTGGGTCAAGTATAGAAATATCACAGTAAATGAGAGGGCTGTTCACAGGAAGTAGTGAGTTCATTGTAAAGAAAAATTGTCGAGGTCAAACTGTTTGACTCTGGCAGTATACTATACACTCTGCATCTTCAAAAACCAGCGAAAATAAATTGAAATGGTGGGTACTAAATCTTCTCCTGGAATTCTGGGGAAAAAAATGTAAAGGTTTTATTTATTTATTTTTAGACAGAGAAAGGGAGGGAGAAAGAGAGGGAGAGAAACGTCAACATATGGTTGGTTGCCTCTCATGCGCCCCCTACTGGGGACCTGACCCTCAACCCAGGAATATGCCCTGACTGGTAATTGAACTAGCAGCCCTTTGGTTTGCAGGCCAGCACTCAATCCACTGAGCTACACCAGTTGGGGCTGGAATATTTTTTAAAAATATTAACTTTAAATAATGTTTAATTTATCAATTATAGTTGACCTGCAGTAAATTAGTTTCAGATATACAACTCAGTGATTAGATTTTATATAACTTAATAAGTGATCACCCAGATAAATCTAGTACCCATCTGACATCATATACAGTTATTACAATATTTATTGACTATATTCCTTATGCTAGACTTTAGGTCCCCACAGCTATCTCATAACTACCAATTTGTAATTCTTAGTCCCTTCACCTTTTTCACCCATCAGCCCACCCCTTAAGTGTGCCTTTTGTAGAGAAGGTTGGGTGGTGCTTTAATGTGGTCTGAAGGTGTCCACTGGGCTCGCTGGCTCTGCGGCCTCCAGAGAGGTGCAGACCAAGGTTGACCATTCTCAACCTGTGCCCCACCCAGGGCCTCCCTGAATGTGCTGCAAAGCAATCTGAAGATGGCTGCTATTGTGCTGGGCTTGGAGGTGCCCAGGAGAGGACAAGCTGTGATCAAAGGCCTGCTGCCACTTGTACTGGGTCTGGGACCAGTTAGGTAGATGTATGCACATGCCAAGGCCAGATGCTGCTTATATGAGAGATTTTAGGAAAGTCTGAATCATTAGTCAACACAGGTTGTTTGTATGGAAAAGCCACTGGAAATGGTTTGGGTTGGGCCTGCAAGTTAGGTAGAGTCAGGTCTCAGGGAATCACCACGGACAGAGAACAGTATTAGCCAGGTTGATGAATACTTCATACGGTGCCCATCTGCTGGCCCTGTGTGGAGAGGATTCAGCAAAGGAACAATGACCTCTGCAGCAATTCTGTCTAGGAGAAAGCTGCCTCTCCAGTTCTTGCCATAATGCCAGACTACTCGGTTCTTCCCCATTTGTCCCTAGTGACCCAGCACTGGAACTCAGAGCAAGTGAGTCCAAATAAATCTACGCAGGCCCATTAAGAGGAATACTTGGAACTCTAGAAGCCCTTCATTTCACTTGCTACAATCTGAGCTGTTTTTACAGCCAGAAAGTATGAGAACCTTCCTTCCTGGTGCTGGAATCCAGGGCTTGGGACCTGGTGTGCGGCTGGCACCCATCAGTCTTCAGTGGGGACTTCTGCACTTGAGATTTCCCTCCCAATTTTAATGCACCACACACGGGTGTGGGACCAGCACATTCCCTGTCTAGTCCTGCTGTGGCTTCTTCTTTACATCCTTAGTTGTAGGATTTCTGTTCAGCTAGATTTCAGGCCACTCTAAATGATGGTTGTTCTGTAGTTTAGTTGTAATTTTGATGTTGCGGGATGATTTGAGTACCACATTTCCCTATACCACCATCTTGACTGGAAGTCTCTTTTTTGTTTTTAATTTCTTTGTCAATCTAATGGAATTAAGGAGTGTGAGGATTGGGGGCGAAATGTATGTAAACCATCTCACACTGTGCCAGACACCTATGTCTACTTTTTCATCTTCAGTGTAGGAATCTGGACTCTTTATATAACCCCTTTTCTTTCACATGCATTGCTCAATTGTTAATTTTACTTGCACAGGTCAATCCACTTCTGGTTTTACAGATAGCAAATGGTACAGTGCGGCCTGCATGCCTGCATTCTTGACACGTAGTGACTGCACCCTCTTCTTTCCATGGATGAGGACATCCCTGGGCACACTACAAAAATTTCAACTGGAATCAATCCTCAATTGGCTCTCTATACTCCACTTTAGTAACACACCCTGATTTCAAAGAAATGCTGACATGTGGAAGATTAGTATGAAGGTGAGAGGGAGGAAAGAAATCAAGCCAATAAGCCCTAAACTTATGTATGTGTTGAATATTTCATGGGTAACTGCATATGGGATTGTTTTTTTTCTCAAGTATGTGGAACATCTGGTTCTTTTTTTCACTGAAACCATGTGTAGTGCTTTTTAATTTTTTTTTACTTAGGAGCAGATTTTTCTATTGTTTCATAAATAATTTTGCTTTTGTACCAAAGGCATTTGTATTAATTCAATATGGTCCAATAAAAGTATTCTGTGGAATAGATTTGATCATATTGTTTACTGATCTCTCCACTTATTGGCTTTGTGTTCACTGTTAGCCAACGATCACATCAAGTTTTTTGGTATTCATCAGAAATTAAATCTATAAGGAAATCTTACTATTGATGTCTTTTTTTTTTTTTGAAGGCAGGAAGCAGGAGGGAAGAAACAGAATTTAAGGCCCCTTCATTTCACAAGGAAAAAACATATGCTATGTGCGAGTGCTTCTGCTGCTGCTCTTCACTTAACAAAGCAGGAGCATTGCTGTATCTGAGACTTATTAGTAGATGGTAGACCAGCAGAAGGACTCAGTTCCAGCTCACTGCTGCATTTTGCCACACAGTTGGATATAAGAAGGACCCGAAATCACTTTGAATGTGTGGGGAAGAATGGCTTTAAATCTTAATTTGTTGGTATTATAAACAGAAAGATGTCAAATATTTTCAATTTTATAAAAATTATGACTTCTTTTTAAACTTCCAGTTTTAACTTCCATTATGGTGCATGATGAAGACCTCATCCCATGAACATTGATCAAGCAAACGTGGCCCAAACATGCCAGTCTCCTATCTCTATATACCTGTAGGCACCTTGGAAGGTGTTGGTCTTACATGTCTACCTGTATGCTAAATATATGTTCTTTCCCACTGTTAGCTCAAAATGAGTATGCCTAAACTGAAATCATTGTCTATTCCCAGGAAATCAGCATTTTCTTCAATTTCTCTTAATCCTAACAATGGACCCATCACCTCACTGTTTCTGCTGCCACCGCAGTTCATCTAATTTGTGTCACCTTATACTTTGACAAATTCAGTTGTCTACTCATTGAAATGCCTGCTCATATTCCAATTGGCTCAGAACACTGGTATACTGATTGATAGATTTCAATACACATCATTGACATATGCATTTTAACATATATCTTGCTTTGCTCAAATATATTCAGTGATGCAGTGAGTTTTTACCTCTTAAAGGGCAAATTTAGTGCATAAATTTTTAAGGCTGCTATGAATTGTCCTACACGGATCAGGCATAATTTACCTACCACTGCACTCCTTGTCACTGGAAAGTGTTTTTGTAGAGGCTTCATGGCTGAGAAAGTGATTGATTTTAGCTGGGTGACATTCTAGTCCCTTTCAAATTTATTACCTTATAATTCATAATTCTTTATCCTTAATTTCTATTATTCCTGACAGAAACTTTGTTTCTGTTTAATTAATATGCTCATTAAACATACAAAAATATTTGGGGTGTGTTTTCAACATATTCAGGGCCATTCTAAATTCCACTTCATTCATGCATTTTCTTTCTGGCCACCTTGTCCCACTCTTTTGACTTTATGTTAATTTACTGTCAGAATCTTTTATTTAGCATTGTAATTTTTTGGTGTGAATTACTATTTGTTTTTCTATTGATATGTGCTTTTGATTAGATTATGAGATTCTGAGTAAAAAGATTATGTCTTATATCACTTTGTTTTCCCACATTTTGTACAATCACACTGCACAATTCAATGCACATCACAACTTCTGCTGTTTGTTGATGACGTTATTAATATTTGAACTTCACCATCTGTGCCGCTCCAGGTCAACAACTGTCCATGCACAGCTCCAACTTGCCTGCTGCACCAAACCTTGCCAGACTGTGAAGCCTGAGAAATGTTTATGTTCTCTGAAAGTTTTTTCATACTTTTAGCCAATTTCTTTTAGCCAAGAAAGGGACAATTCCCTTTCTTGTCCACAATTAGACTATAAACCTCTCTCTCTTTAACATTCTGGGCACATAGTAAGCACTTAAAGTAAGTATTCATGATTGACTTGTAACTTCTCTGAAAACATCTGTATCTTTTTCTGGGTTACTAATCTGTAGACTTATATGAAGGAGGTGTGCTGTGGTGAAAATGGGTTATCAATATACCTGGAACTTACCAGGAGTGTATATACAACCATAGAATATACTTTATAATTCCAAGAGAACATGTCTGCTTAAACCCAAACTAAAGGGCTGCTTGGATAGCTCATTGACAATTGGCCAACCAGCTGGAAGACTGAGGTGACTTTCTCCAACACAGTACATTACTCCATGTAGTGTACTCTGTTCCTGCGTGCACTGCTTGGCATACACTGGCTAAGTCAGCCAAAAACCAGGAGAGAGAGGAAATAATTCGGAAGCCATAGGACACACTGCCAGATTAGCAGTTTCCCTTACTGTAGTACCAGGCATCTCTAATGACTAGACACACATTTCTGCATGACTTCATTTACTGGTTTATGCCAAATAAAGACAAAAGAAGGGGAGGTCCTGTGTAGATAGCTATGCCAATGGTTGTAGTACTACTGCTATCCAGGAGTGTCCCTCCTATTAAACTAGGGTAATGGAGACAGCCAATGGGTGGGACTGGCCCAACATAAATATAGATAGTATTTGTGGTTTAACTCCCACACAGCTATGTAGAAGGTATTATGCATGGGCTTACAGTTTGATCTGTTTTGCTTTTTTAAAAAATATCTTATTTATTTATTTTTAGAGAGAGGGGACAGGAAGGAGAAAGAGTGGGAGAGAAACATCAATGTGTGGTTGCCTCTCATGTGTCCCCTACTGGGGACCTGGCCTGCAACCCAGGCACGTGCCCTGACTGGGAACCAAACCGGTGATGCTTTGCTTCACAGGCCTGTGCTCAATCCACTGAACTACACCAGCCAGGGCTTGATCTGTTTTTTTTTTTTTTTTTTTTAAATATTGAGGCATAAATAAAAACATGGCCTAAATGCATAAATAAGGGTCTCTGTTACCATGTGCTAGAAAAAGCATCTTAGGGGCTAAGAACTGAAATACACATTATTTCTACCATGTGCTAAAATTTTGAATTTTGTCCAATTCAAAATTAGGCAAGGCATGAGTATTTACTAGTAAATTAACTTTTTCTCTCTTCTCATTATACATGCAAAGAGAAAAAAATGAGCAATTATACAGTGCTTTTAACTGATACTGAAGTCAATTGAGATAACTCATTGTATAAACCCAGATTCTCTTCTTGGCCCTGAACTTCTATGTAAAGGGAATTTGTATATTAAGAATAATTACTTAAACTTTTAATTTCATTTCTATTCCATAAATATATCACTAGACCCTTTTAATTGTCTTAGTAGAAAAATGTGTAAACACAGTAGAATAAAACAATAGAGAAACAAATATCTCCATGTAAAGATGAATTTCACATTTTAAAGTTATGTTTTTTAAATCACTATGAATATTTTTCTTAAAAAGAAACTAGAAATAAAATGGAATAAATTGAGGGATGAGTCATAGACATTAAATATGGCTTCCAAATAAAGATAAGGATATCAATTGGTATTTTTAAGTTTGATTTTCTATAAGGGAGTGAATGAATTCCTTTTCATCAGGGATAAATTAAAAATTATATATGCAATTTCTCTAAAGCAAAATTATCTTTTTCTACAAAATGTATATATAGTTGGACCATGCATAATTATTTCTGTGGTTATTATCTGCCTTAGTTAGTCCTCATATTTCAATCTTTTCTACCTTAAAGAAACACCACTTTACTTTTGGTGGTAACTTGTCTTCACACCTTATTTTTTCTAGGGCCAGAAACAGTATAGCTAATGTTGGCATTTTCGTGTAACGTAAATTAATCGATTCCCATACAATTAGTATAATGAGAAAAGCACAAGCTTTGTACCACACAGATAAGAGTTCATATCCAAACTCTATGCTGTAGTCTTCAACATACCACTTCATTTCTTGCATCTTAATGCTTTTAACTTATAAAATGATGATACTAATTCACACCTTTGTTGAAGTAATTTATAATTGCCTGGCATGTGGTGGGCCTAAATAACTGGCAATTCTTATTATGGCCTTTTAATGAGAGAGACTTATGCTGCAACTACTTGTTTATATATGGCTTTGGGAAAATAACTCATCATCACTAATTTCAGTTTTTACAACAGCAATGGAGGCAAAAATATTAATAGCACCTGGAATGCAGAGTCAATCGTCAACAATTCAATAAAATTATGAACAAACCACCCAGCAAATAATCCTATTAACACAAGCCAAAGAGGGAGAGAAAGTGAAGTGGTGAAAATAGAAAGAGTAGGAAATTAGCAAGTTCTAGGAGAATTCATTTAAGGATGGAGAAACCCAGTTTTTATATTATACAAATTAAGTATTTCAGAAGCATCAGGCACATTTTTCCTCTTTGACTTTTCTACTGGTATAAAATTCTTTTCCAATTTTTCAAGTTAAGAAAAAAGGCAGAAATTGAGATGATGGTCATATAAGTAATGCATGAGAACATTTCTTTGAGGAGTGAAGCAAAATCGAGAAGAAAGGATGAAGTATTTTAAATCACCAGTATCGACTAAAGAAATTTAGGTTTGCAATATGCTTCCTCAAAATAAAATTAGAGCCACAAAATCTAAGATCCTTATTTACAGTTTCAGAATCAAAATTCTATAAGCAAAATATTAGAAATATAGACTCTTCTTTCAAGATGAAATAAATAATTTTGAATTTCCTTTTTTCTTCTATTTTTTTACTTTTAATTGTGCTTGTAATTCTCTACTTTTATGTTTTGAAGTATCATTTCACTGATGCACACATTTTGAGAGGGTCACTTGGTAACTCTATTCCTTCACTACGCATTCAGATAATGTGGGGGAAATACATGAAAACACGGAAGTGTTTCTAGACTTACAGAGATAAACAGGGTGGAACAGAGAGATCCAGGCATCCACCCAGCCCGAAAGCACCTCTGAAGCTAAACACGTCTTCTAAGCATAGCTAAGGGAATTCATTCTGCTCAGGGCTCGGTCATGCTTTCACACCAATTAACACGATGAACTGTATATCTAATAAGTTTTCCAACTGTGGAAAAATATATAAGGTGAAACAACAAATAGCTAGGGCATGCTTTTCTTATATTATAAAAATCTTTAAGGCACCTAGTGGCAATAGGAAATGGTTTTTTGCCATACTTATTTTGAAATTGTGCTTATTTTATTCTTCCTGGTTGGCGCACTTGGTTGGGGGGCGAGGATACAAGGGGACTAAATGGTGATGCAAAAAAATACAATAAAAATTTAAAAAGATTCTTAGATGATTGCTATGCATACCAACGTTTAAGAAATGATATTGTGGTTTGCTTCCATTGATACAGAAAAATAGATCCCTTGCTAGCAGTACTCTTTTTCATTTTGCTGGTACATATAAAATTATACATCTGAAATTGATGCAAACTTTGATTATGTGAATTATAGTAGGTATCATTTTGTTAATCAGAGATAAATCTTGTGGGGTGAAGCACATAGCAGTTATTAATAAAAATAAGTAATATGTCTTGAGCTCTTGCTACATACTGCATATTTTGCTTAGTGAATGCATTTTATACTTAATCATAAGAAGCAGTATAATCAGCTCTGGCAATTGCCACACTGTTGTCCATGTTCATGCATCCTTTTTCTTTTTTGTTCAATCTCTCCATCCCCTAAGAATCTTTCTAAAATGCAGATTATGATTCAGAAAAATTAATTTCTGAATTAGATTCTCACTCTGGGATTCAGCCTGAGATTCTGTTTATTTAACAAGCAACTAGGTGATGCTGATGCAGCTGTTTGGAGTCCACACTTTGAGTAACAAGGACATTTTGCTCTCAGTGGTTAAAAATGTATTTTTAAACTACTGGTGCCCAATACTAGAAGTATCTGCTGGTTCACACCTTCTCTCCTCGTCCTCCCCTTTTTCCACCACTCATCTCTCCATTTTGTTCTCTTTTTATCATTCACACACACAAAGACAGAGTGAACTACTGCTACTTCAGTTCTCCACTAAACTTTTTTGCAGATCTCTTGATTTGTGTCAATATGTGAACGTTGCTCCTTTTTTAAACAGAAAACACCCAGAAGGAAAATGCACAGAGCAGAAAAGAGAAGTTTCCTTTAAATATAGCCTTTTTGTTTTGTGTTCTACCGAATATTAGATTTATCTAGAAGTAGTGCAGTCAGTGTTAGCAAGAATACTTTGTATTTTTAAGGCAGGTTTTATCTGCAGCAAGGCAATCCATTGACCAGAGCTGATCATGTTTCGTTTGAACAACAGATGGCAGTAGCGGTCTCTTTTTTCCCAGTTGGAGTAATCAGAAAATTGAAACTAACCTGCTCTTAAGATCCTTCTAAGAGCACTCATCAAATTTCTCTAGGTTGAGTTCTTGGCTGACTTCAAAACGTTATCTCATTCTTTGAGCACTGGGCCACTTAATCACTCTCATAAAATGTAACCCTATTTTCTGGAGACATACTACCTACCAAATCTGTATTTGCCTAATTTAAATGGAAAACTAGGAGACCGTGACTGTCTCATTTCCAATATGCATAATTTTTATTTTATGCATCTGGATATTTTGGCTACACTAAAAATATATTTCTATAAATTAAAAGGAAAACTCAGATTTTTAAAAATTACATATGTTTTCAAATGAGCCAAAGTAAATCATTTCACCAATCTCCATCAAAATTCAATTTTTAGAGCTATGCCGTTGTGCATGTCAAAGCTATCCAATGTTTTCCCTCTATAGTGACTCTGAAAATACTCATTTCTTTTGTTAGTAAATTTTTATATGATGTGCATCTACTGAAACCTGCTCAGTATTGCTTTATACATATGCTCTATCTAATAATTGGCACAATCATATTTTACTATCTTTTTATGGAATTTCAGTTAGGAGATATAGGAAAAGTCTTGATTCTCACTGTCTACAAGAGGGCATATATAAGAAAACTATATAATTTGCTTAGCATTCAGGATTATAAATATTTATATATGTATAACTGTTTTCTATTTAGCAGCTACCATTAATCTACCTCATTGCTCTGGGCAATGTAATTTAGATGCTCACCTTAAATGTAAACTCAGAATATCATCAGTACATTTAAATTCATTTTATTCTCTCCCATAAGTAATCAAATTAACTTTATAATTTATCTGATACTTTCTTTCCTGAATACCTGCTATACTCTTAGCTCGAGCTCAGGGTTAGAAAGTTTTTGTTGGCTTCATTTGACTCCTCTGATTTGAGGGTCACTTTTGCTTTTAGACATTTAGTTCAGAAATTCAAGTAGCAACACAGAAACTCTTATATGTGTACCCTTTGAATATTTTAAAATTGATTAATGGAAAACTGCATACTTTCACCAAAGATTGTGAACAAGGCAAGGATGTCCCCACTTCTCACCACTCACTCAACATAGTCTTAAAAGTTATAACTGCTGCAAAAAGACAAGGAAAAAAGGTTTACTGATTAAATCAGAAAAAAATAAAATTGTCTCTATTTTCAGATGCTATGATTGTCTATATAGAAAATCCCCAGGGATCTACTAAATTACTCCTATAACTAACAAGTGAGTTCAGAAACGTTACAGGATACAAGATCAACACACATTTCTTTATATAACAATAAGTATATGGAGCCCTGGCTGGTGTGGCTCAGTGAGTTGAACACTGGCCTACAAACCAAAAGTCTGCCAGTTTGATTCCCAATTAGGGCACATGCCTGGGCTGTAGGCCAGGTTCCCAGTTGGGGTCATGTGAGAGGCAACCAATTGATATATTTCTTGCTCATTGATGTTTCTTTCCTTCCCTTTCCCTCTCTCTAAAAGTAAGTGAATAAAATCTAAAAAACAAAAAAGAACAGTAGAGGTTTTCTTTAAAAAAATAAGTTACATGGCAACCAAAATTAAAAACACAACACTATTTGTAATTGTTTCAAAGAGAGTGAAATATTAGGTATACATTTTAAAAAAATCACATGATAATTACAAAATGCAACACAAAAAGTTGAAGAAGACCTAAATAAATGGAGAAACATACCATATTCATGGAATGGACACTTCAATGTACTACAATGTCAATCGTCCCAATACTGATTTATAAGTTTGACAAAATACTTATAAAAACCACAATAAGGATATTGGCAGAAGGAGATAAGTTTATTCTAAAATTTATGTGGATGTTTATATAGCTTAGCCAATCTTGATGGAAAAATGTAAAGTAGTGTTAATACCTGTTATATAGTTACGGGAATTAAAACTGTATTGAATTGAGGGGGGGAGAGACAAATAAATCTCCCTGAGATTTTCCTTGATATCCTTTTCAATATCATTTGAAAAGGACAGAAAATCCAGGAATAGATCTATAAAATACATCAAACTAGTTTTTGGCAAATGTGCAAAACATTTCAATGGAGGAAGGACAGTTTTTCCAACCAAAGATGCTGGAGTAATTGAACATCCTTAGTTAAACCAATGAACCTCAGCCTATAACTCACACCTTATTCCAAAACTTAAATCAAAATGGGCCATGAACTCAAATGTAAATTTGAAAACTATAAAACATTTTTAAAAAATAGATGAAAATCTATGGGATCTTGCCTAGGCAGAGAGGTCTTGATATCCAAATATTAACCATTAAAGAAGAAACTGATACATTCGATCCCTTCAAAATTAAAAACTTTTGTTTTGTAAAAGACACTGTTAAGAGGATGAAAAGACAAACAAGATTATAAGGAAAAAATTACAAACCACATACCTGACAAAGGGTTAGCATGTACAATATATAAAGAGCTCTCGACACTCAGCAGTAAAAACAAAAATAATCTCGTAAGAACAAAGACAAAAATCAATGAATAGGTATTCCACAAAATAGGATATGTAGATGACAAATAAACACAGAAAAGATGTTCAATATCATTAGCCATTAAGAAAATGCAAATTAAAACTGCAACTTGGCATTTACTGCATATCTAACAGAATGGCTGGAATACAATGTCCATACATTTGGATGAGTGTGTGTGTGTGTGTCCATAATTACTGAGATGAAATAACATATAATGGCAGTACCAAATGTTGGTGGGGATGCCAGTCATATATTTTCACACATACACATGAGCATACAAAGTAGTATAGTCACTCTGGAAAATATTTTCGCTTTTTTTTGTAAGACTAAACCTGTAATGTCTATACAGCTTATCCAGTACACCCTTATGCATTTATCCTAGAGAAATGAAACTTACATTCACACCAAAGTCTGCACATAAATGTCCACAGCCACTTTAGTCATGATTTGCTAGAACTGGAAGCAACCAGATTTTCTTCAATGGATGACTGGTTCAACAAGCTGTGGTACATTCCTATGTTGAAATATGACTCCACAATAACAAGGAATTATATGGTAATACACACGACAACTTGACTGATGCCCAGGGAATAATGCTAGTGCCAAAGCCAAATCTCAAAAAGTTATGAAATGTATGATTCATTTACATAACGGCTTTAAAAAGACAACATTTTAGAAACGGAAAACAAATTAATGGTTCAAAAGGCTAGGGCAAGAAGGAGGGAAGGACATGGGACAGGTAGAAGCGAGACATGGTTATAAAGGAATAACAGGAGGGATCCCAGTGGCAATGGAACTGTTCTGTACACAGAACAGTATATCGAACAACACGTATGATGGATACATGTTGCTATGGGTGTGACAACGTTTCACAGAACTAAATACACACACGTACACGAGGTAGGACAGGTAACACTGGGGAAATCTGAGTAAGTCTGGTATATTGTGTCAAAGCCAGCACTGTAGTGATATACTACATTGAAATGTATTGCGAGATGTTACTGTTGGCAAAAATTGAGTAAATGGTACACAGGATCTTCCTGCATTGTTCCTTACAATTCCATGTAACTCTATAATTATTCCAAAATTAAAAAAATATTTTAAAAATCAGAAAGAAAAAAATGGTATTTGACCAAGAAAGGTCAATTTTTTTCTTAATAAAATGAATAGGCAGAAAACCAACAACAAAAACAGAATACTGATATGCTAGACATAATATTGAACTCTTAATTATAATATTAAAAATAATGACTCTTGGTCTTCATCATTTATTTATAAATGTATTCACATACAGAATTTAATTTTAATTTTTACAACTCTAGAAGTCATATAGATTGTTTTACTTAGAACACTGGAAAATCTTTTTGGTCCAAAGCCCAAAAGAAATAGAGTTGACATTTAATCCCAAGAAATTTTGTCCGTATATTTTGCCTAGAAAAAAATGAAGATTATTTTTCATTTTACAGTAAGCTTCTCTTTAAAGACATTTATATCACATAGCAACCTTCTCATCTAGCAGCACAGAGCAGGCCAGCAACACTATCGCCTCATTATATTGCAGGCAGAAACTGCAGCGGGGTGAGACTGCAGTGCTTCTTCAAGGGTTCTTTGTGTTTCAGAGCAGCCTCGTTCCTGCATAGGTAATATATCAGGTAAACCTCCAAGTAAGAGCAGTGAACAAATTAGTGATCATTCATTAATATTTATAGAGCCCTTGTTTAACGTTCAATCTATGGTGAGTGTTATAAATTATTAAAATGAAGATGTGCAATGTACATTTAAAAATCCTGTGATCTGATTGGAGAGACCAAACCTCAACATACTTAAGTTTACAAAGAATTTTAGAGATAAGTAACAATTTGAGACAATGACAGAAAAGAAGGTACATGTGAGGTGACAAACGAATGGAGTAAATAATAAATTGGAGGTCAGAGGAAGGGTGAGGTCAGAATGGGCTGTAGTTGGCAAGGAGGACTCCGTATAGGGGTGGGAATGTTAGTAGACTGCAGGAACGTGTTGTGATTGTATGCATATGAATGCTCACAGTCTGCATTTGAAAGGAGGCTTTCAGGCAGAAGTCTAAAAATAATTCCCTTTGAGTAGGTGTCAAGGGAAGGGCAGATAAGAGAAAATGCATTGGAGACTAACTTTTTTAAAATCCCAATTTCCCCTTTAGAACTGGATCCCCCGGACTAGATTGTTTCCTTAAGATTCTCACCTTGTATCTCATCTGAGCCTAAAATCTCTGCACTCGTGATGTGGGTGAGCCCTCCAGCTGCCCCAGTTCTCAGTGCTCTGTTATGCTTTGTTTCCCTGTGAAGTCCAAGTGAAAGACTCTTGCCAACACCTTGCTGGTTTTCCAGAATGTCGACTCCAGATTTTCCTGAGACATTCTGCTGGAGTTGGCAAACACTGTGTCCTGGATAAAATCGTGGCAGTGTTGCCACTTCTCACTTCACAGGTAGAAAGCCAGTGAGTGGTCAAGGGCTCTGGGAATACAGTCTAAAGTTCCTACGCATCTGTGGACTGGGTGATGAGTAGATGGGGGTAGAAAGGTCAGTTATTACCAGTTGTCTCTAGAGGCCGCTGGATTCACTCACTGGGTACTTAGGCAGCAGACTCCTATTGGAATAACTCTTCAAGAATTGGTCTTTGACATCTGTGACATGATCCAGCAGGCTGAACTTCCCTGTTTCCTTACAAGTTTCCCTAAATATACATCTTCAAAAAAGCCTTTTTTTTTTATTCCTCCACACACAACCTTACTCTCCTATTTTCTCCTATCGTGAGGTTAGGTGACCCATAAAAAAAGAGTTTATTTGTTCATTAAATGCATTCAGAAATCTAAAGCACTATATTGAGAAACACAGTTGACTTTTGGTTAAGATTAAGACCCCCAAACAAACAAACAAACAAAAATGGGAATCTTCTTTCCACTCCTAACACATAAAATTGCTAGATACTAAAAAACAATGTTTTTAAGTATATAAAAAAAATAAACATTTTTACTTCTAAATTTGTTGCTTTTAATTCAGAAAAACACAAAGAATAAATCAGAAACTGATAAGTAAATTTAGATATAAACGTCTCATCCAAAAAATATATCTGTATGAAGATCCTTTTATAAAAGATATCAGACATTTATTGTGTATTGCCTTATTGATGTTGTGACCAAGCCAAGAAATAAGTATAAACTGCTGTCTATTAAGGTAATTTAAGAAAAAAAGTATCTTCAACAAAAAATATCTTTCTACCATACTATCTTTTTTCTTAAAATCCCACCATTCAGTTTATTATTTTTGATTATAGCAGTGAATTTTCCTCTAAGAAAATAATGCCCTTGGAAGTGTTGCTTATTTCTTATGTGTCTATTACCTGGGAAGGGTAACAAAATAAACCAGTAATTAATCAATATTCTCAAAAGAATCTATTTTCTATACAAAAAAGTAAGACCTTAGAGAAATGATTTCTAGGACAGATCGGTCTAACTGAGAGGGGGAGCCAAAACATGTCTAAAGAGCAGAAGCAGAACAGACCAATCTGAAGACTTCTCAATATATTTGATTCTCAAAATATTTTTCCTCACTCTGACATTCTTTTATTTGTTTCATGTAGACTAGTAAAGAGAAATTTTATAGAATTTATTTTGTTTGTACTGCTAAGGGCAACATACTCACTCTGAAGGGCAATTAAGGGAGACACATTCAACTCAGAAGGATCATTCTGTATTCAATGTAAGATTACCAAACTATTTTGAAAAGTTCCCATTACAGATACTCACAGATCCTTGAAGTTATCAGTTTTCTGGAAGTACACTTTGTTTCCTGAGTCATCTTGAACTTTAGTTGGTTAAGGTCTTAATTTTTATAGTATTTTGCATATGTGTGTACGTGTATGAGCAATTACACATTAGTTTATTGTGGTTTGTTTTAGTTAGCAATGAGGATAAGAGTTGTGTATTTTGGGTTTTATAGCACTTAAAATTTAGGATATACATTGTAGTTAAAATATGAAACATCCACATATATATGAATGCATATATATATGCACACACACACATATCATCCTACTTCTGTGAAGTTGAGCCACTTAAAATATACTATAAAAATAACTACAATAAAATTCTTGAGTTATTTAAAAATTTTACATAAGACATTGTTTTATAGTATAAAACCATGTGTTTAAGCCTAAATTCTTCCCTTGTAAATTAACTAATTACTGAGCAAATAATCACATATTAAGAACCCCATTAAAATAAGTTGTTAGGAACAGATTTATTGTAACTTTATTTTTCTTTTTGCTGGAAAATAAAAACACATAGGGTAGGCAGATGTTAGGGATTTTTACTCTTCTTTGGGGAATGATGATCAACACTTTTGAGATCTTTCTGGCATCAGGAAGCCAGAAGCCAGCATAAGGGTATAAGATGCGGGAAAGGGGCTCCCAAGGGAAAAGGGTGGGCGCTGCAGAAGAAAGGACCCCCAAAAGCAAACCTGGATGATCTCTCATATGTGTGGGGCTAACCCTGCTCACCCCATTCTAAAATTTCATAGATTTATTAGAATCTACTTTCAGCTTTTTTTTAGTGTTAGGCTTGTGCTTTAGAATATGAGATTGTCTGTCAGTACAGAGAAAAGAAGATTTACTGTCCAGATCCAGAAAGTTAAAATGAATTTCAATGAAGAGGATGCTCTAAAACACATTTAGGATTGAATTATATGACAATATTAGAAAAAATTATCTGTTCATAAATGCACATAGCTCTGAAGCCTTGGGTGTATATATAGACCCAAATAAAGGATGCTGTTAAACATTTAATTTCTGGTTAAAAAAAACACTTCACATCTTAACTTAGTGTGTGTAAGGAAACCAAGGCAAGAAGCTTTACCAACATAACTGTATTGACATCAATTCTAGAAAGATGTTGCTTATGGCTACTAAGGACCTCTAGCTCTCAAGTACGATTCATCTGTAGTTTGAACTTTAACTTCCACCAGTAGTGAACTTCTGTGTACGTGGATTCAAAAAGGAAATGCAAAAACAACTTTGTTATGAATTTTTATTTGACAAACACAGAAATAACTGTGTTGTAAATTTTGCCTTGCCCTACATACTGTTTAACAATGCTTTCATAACAGCATTTTAAAAATATCTGCTAAATAAAAATATAGGGCTTATGAACTAATGGACAAGAATCAATTTTTTAAATAAATGGCTCTTATAGTATATAGAAGCTTCTTGCTACCAATGGACTTAAATTTGAATGTTTCTGACATACTAGAGAATTTTCAAGAGTGGTGCATTTTATTAAAGATACAACAATTTAACTATAATGTCAACTTTATATCTATAATAGCGATTAGAAAAAATAAAATAAAGGTAATGGGTGGGGGGCAGTAGCCAAAACAGAGAAGTGAGTAGGCCTAGATGAAATTAAATCTTCCCCTTTCATTTTCTATTTTATTTCTTTTTGGGGTAGGGAAAGTTTTAGAAAGTAGACGAAAAATTATAACTCACTTATTAACTGCTAATAGGTGCTTTTGTTGTAATTGTACATAAATACAATTAGTCTGGAAATATTAAGAGGAATTTTATTTAATTCATTAGGAGAATTCTAAAACTAAGTGAGTTCAGCAGAGCAGATGGACATGTAAAGCACGGTTCATCAGGGTCATCGTTTGGAAAAGAAGAGTTGGAGAGGAGAGAGGAAAGAGCCAGAGGGGTGGATAGAAGGAGATGGGTATCTGGTGAGTGTGCCAGCTTCAAAACGTGTCTTCCCTGGAGAATTGTTTTCCCTAAGGCATAAATCTCTAGGACTAATGGTGTGGTCTTACACTATTTTAAACACACTATTGAAAGGACTTTTTCTGCATCACAAAGTTGATAAAAGTCAACTTCTAGTAAAGAGCAGTTGAGAGGGTTTTGTAATGAATGAGTTACCTTCAAGTGTGTGATGTGAAACAGAATTGCCATAGGGACTTTTATTGTGAGAGCATCTTACCAAAGGGATGTGCCATCAGGAAGTAACTCATTTTCTCTTCTTCATGGAAAGAAACTGTCATCTGCCTGAGCCCAGATCCTTCACCTGAGCAGATTATTATGGCCCTTAACTATTTGTCTCCCTAGACCAGGCAAACTTGTCCTAGAAAATAAAAAGGTCTTTTGCCCTGGCTAATGTGGCTCAGTGGATTGAGTGCTGGTCTGCAAACTGAAGGGTTGCAGGTTTGATTCCCAGTCAGGGCAAATGCCTGGGTTGCCGGTCAGGTCCCCACTGCAGGGCACGTGGGAGGCTACCACACATTGATATTTCTCTTCCTCTCTTTCTCCCTCCCTTCCCATTTCTCTAAAAATAAAATATTTTTTAAAAAGGGTCTTTTGTTTCCCTTTCAAACAGCCTGGAATCAAGGTATTCACAGCCCTGTGGATGAGGCCCTTTAGTAGGTGTTAGAAACCTGGAGACAGATCCTTCCTGAGCCCCACCCCCTTCCCTCTGCACTCCACCCCCCTACCACAGACACAGGAACGCCCCAGGAAGGCCTAGGGAGATGGGAGTTGTGATCTGACACTAGCACCAAGTTGCAAGGAAAAGAATTGTGAGCGAGGTTCTGCATCCAGTTGGAACTCTTCTGCATCACCTTGTAGTCCAGAAGTGGCAGGGGCAAATAACCACAAAGGGTTTAGGAGATAAAAAATCCCACTCTTGACTGTAAGGGTCTGGAATCAGCTTGACAGAGCATACTTCACACACATTAGCTTCTTTAACCACTGCTGCAGCCTGACAACGCTGTCACCCTGCCCCTCTGATGCAGCCTTGCATCACACAGGTTCAGGTGGTGGAATAGAAAGCTTGGAGGTCTCTAGCCAGTCCGCAGGAGAGCTCTCCGCACTGGGAGTAAACATAGGGAGCATGCACATCTACGCAAGGTGTTATGAGGTTGGGCCCAGCACCTCACCCTTGCCTCTCTGGAAACAAGTTATAAAGAAGTGTGTGATACTTTAAATACCAAATTCAGGAAATGTATATCCATTTGGCTAACCGAACTGCTGATGAAAACATAGGGAAAGATCACCAAGAGCAAACATGTGTCATCAGAGACCAAGACTAAGATCATCTACACCTTCGTATTATCAATTACTATGTATGGATGCTAAAATTGGACAGTGAAGAAAGCTGTTAGAAAAAAAAATGATTCATTCCCAATATGGTTTTGGAGGAGAGTTCTGCAGATATCCTGGAATGCCAGAAAGTAAACAAGTAGGGCCTAGATGAAATCGAACCTTAAACATTTCTGGAGACAAAATTACAAAACTGAAGCTGTGCTACTTCTGCACGTGGTGAGAAGACAGGGTTCCTTAGAAAAGACAATAATGCTGGGAAAAATAGATGGTAGCAGGAAAAAAGGAAGACCAAATATGAGATGGAGTGACTCCATAAAAGAAGCCATAGGCGTGCGTCTACAGGAGCTGAGCAGGGCTGCTGCGGGCAAGACACCGTGGACGTCACTCATTCAGAGGGTCACCAGGAGTCAGAGCCGACTCAGCGGCATGTAGCACACACACTACCCAGGAAACGCTGGGCTGTAACTGGGGGCAATGAAAGCAGACATGGAACTGGCAGGCCCCAGCGTTCTGACGTTTCTGCTTCCAGTTCTATTTTGTGTGGTGGCTTCAGTTCACAGGCAGCTTCCTCCAAGAGGCAATTTTTAAACTCCATTTTCTGAGCTTTGTCACACAGGAAAACTGAACTTTGTTTTTCCATCTTTAAGATTAAAAAAACAATCAAAACTTTTAAGGAAGAAGAGCTCTTATTGACCTTGCTTGATTTTGTTCTTCAGTCAGGGTTTGTCACGAACGCATTGACATTCTGGGCCAGCTGTGTGTTGTGACTGGCTGATTGGTGTGCTGTGGGGCTTAGCAACACCTCTGGTCCTCATCCATTAGGTGCCTACAGAACCTCCTCCCACCCGAGTTGTGCGAACAAAAATGTCTCTAAAATTGCCAAATGTATCCTGATGGATAGAATTGTCCCCTAATTGAGAACCATTACCTTAATCACTGTGGTCAGAAATATAGGATCACATTTGAGCAGAGTGGTAAAATGGGATTGGGAGGGAAGATTAAATCCTTGATTTATTACGAACTAGGCAGCCGCTGAATTGGGGTCTTTTGCATACCTCAAGTCTTCCAGCCCTACCTTTACTGCTTGGCTCTCTTTAAGCTCCTGCACTAGGATATTCCTTAGCCTTTGTTGTCACATGATTATTTCATGACCATGAAAGGTTGTTTAAAAGGTTTGGATGGAGAAATAAGAATTAGGACTGGGCAACCATTTTCACACTGTCTACTCATGCTGAAACATACTATGCATATTAGAGCAATTTATCTCAAATGTAACATAAGAAAAGTCAATAACCACAATTGCGTTTATAAAAACATCTCATTTGATAAGGGAGAGAAAAAATGTTTATTATTTTTAAAAATTTTTCTTATATACAGGGAAAATAATTTGTCACTGATTATAAAAGGGGAGCATAAAAAGCCTACTTCTTATAATTGTGAAGGTTAAGTAAATAATTTTGAATGTTTCACAGAAAAAAACATCTGTGTGGTTATTCATAACTAACTAATCAATCTAAAGCTTATTTTACATGTTAGAATTTAGTCATTAAGTAAGTTTGCAAGATACTACTTGATCCCTTGTTCACAGGTATTGCAATTAAATCTTGGAAGTCTATGCCATGTCATGGTACGGTGTCTGCTCATTACGGCTTGTGAATGAGGAAGCAACAGGGCACAGGAAAGCGTCAGTATGAGAATCCCGGCTTGCTGACTGCAGAATCAAGCGAAAGACCTAATCCATTCAAGAAGGCCTCAGAAAATGATCAGAGGGTATGTTTTGTCCTTGAAATTTCTGCTATTCTTTTGATTTATAAGCAGTCCAGGGAAGAACCCTATAAATTAGCACATATACTCCTGCATCTTAATTTTTATACACACCCCAGCGGTAGATTTACAGTTGTGCAAGACCTACTCTATCATAATTAACTTGTACTTGTCAGTTTTTTATTGCTATTCTTGAGAATAAATCCTTTTCTTAGAGGTTCCCACATTGGTTATTGTCATAGCCTCTTGCTTCTGTCATGGAGATGGGATTCCGACAGAATCATAACTCCTGCAGATCGTGTACGACTTACCTTTAGCCTTGTCTCTTCATCACGAGACACCATTATTTCTTTATCTAAAAATCGTCTGATTGCTTTTGTTTCTTCAGGATTTTCCTGATCTTTTTTCCTCTTTCTCTTTCTTCCTTCCCTTGCATAATTCCCTCCTACCTTCTAGATATAGAAATATATGTTATTTCTTTAAAAAAATAAATGTTAATTTTTCTTCACCTTATTTATAATCACACTGCTTTCTAGTCTATTGTGTTTAATGGAACTTTGCCCCTACATTACTCATTTGAGAGTAATAAGTACTGTTGTTATAAAGGTGATAATTTTTGATGAAGAAAAATAGCCTTTATCCCTAATCCACACTTCCCAAGAATAAAACTAAATATGTAGATCTTTTGTTCTCTTTTTTTCCTCTAAAAGACTGTTCTTTTCAGACTTTTGATATGATTTATATATAATTTTTAAAGAAGTTCATGCCAGAAACATCAAATAAGGAAAAACCAGGAAATAAATTTTGTTGTTTGCTATAGTTTGACAACTTACTTTAATAAAGCAAAAACATTTTACAAATATTATAAAATCATTCCTGTTTATTTTATATACTTAAGCATGAGTTAAATAGCAAACCAAAAGCTAGAGGAAGACATTTGTAAGAAATAGGACAGAAAACAAGTAATAATCTTAATATATTGATTATAAACAACACTAAAGTTATATAAGAGAGAAAAGGATAGAAATTTTGAGAGATAATTTATAGGAGAGAGAACATAAATGTCTAGTCCGTATCACAAATGTTTAACTTCAATGACAATCAGTACAGGTCAATATCATTCTGACATTTTAAATTAGCAAATAATTTTGAAAACCAGAACAGGTAAATATTAGTGTTCTAAATAGCAGATATTTTGAAAATAATGCTGTGTCAGTCTCTCAGGGATGCTATAACAAAGTGCTACCAATCATCACTAGATGGCTTACAAATCATAAATGTATTCTCTCATAGTTCTGGGGGCTAGAAATCTGAAGTCAAGGTACCAACAGGGCCAAGCTTCCTTGAAGTGAGAATCCTTCCTCTCTTCCAGCTTCATCCCACACCTTCCTTTGCTGGTGGCAAGGTAACTCCAGTCTCTGCCTCTATCTCCACATAGCTGTCTTTCCTCTGTGTCTGTGTCTGTCTCTTCTCTTATAAAGATGTAAGTCACATTTCACTTAGCATAATGCCCTCCAGGTCCATCCATGTTATTACAAAGGGTAAGATTTTCTTCTTTTTTATGACCAGGTAGCACTCCACTGTGTAAATGTAGTATATAATTTACTCATATGTGGAATCTAATGAAAAAATAAATGAAGAAACAAAATAGAAGCAGACTCATATATGGAGAACAGACTGACAGCTGTCAGAAAGGTAGGGGATT
>PVKM010018355.1:0-25147 GCA_004027735.1 Carollia perspicillata
ACACACACACACCACCACCACCACCACCACCACCACCACCACCACCACCACTACCATCACTACCATCATAAAACTAGTACCTCATGAGGTTTCCAGTTTCTCTTCATAGGGAGACCATTATCATGACTATTTTTGGGTTTGGGGAGGGGTTTCTTGGTGGTGCCAAGGTAAATGTCTTGGTTAGGCCCCAGGGATCGTGCTTTTATTCAGGCACTTTGCATTTTAACGTGGATATAAGACCATCTCTTACTAGTGCTGAACTTAGGGACAAGTGCATTAAGTTGTTCGGGCTGCTATGGAAATGTATAAAGTGCTGTAAATACACCTTCCTCACTGTGCATTCCTCATTGTATTTTAATGGTGAGAATAATGGTCTCAAGCAGAGGAATGTGAAATGAGCCATAAAAAATTAAATAAATAAAAAAGCCTTTTCAGGATGTTTAAAACAATCCAGGAATCATTGTTTTCTGCAAATCACTCTGTGTGTGTGTATGTGTGTGTGTGTGTGTGTGTGTATGTAAATTTCATGTACAGTTTGCCAGTCTTCGAGATCTAACCTGATTTTGTAATCCTCAGTGCTCTTGGGTCACATCAGAGTTGGAGGTGGTTAAAACCCTTTGCTAAAGTTCTAGAATTTATGTAAACACGTAAATAAGATAATGCCATAAATATTCAGAGACTTCGGGGGAGTATGTTCTGAGACACAACTCATTTTTTATAATTATTCAAAAGAAAAAGAAAAAATGCTTTATCTCAAGAAATGTCTTATGTTCTACAACACAAATGGTCACATTTATAAATTAGTGTCAAGTAAAAGTAAACAAAGTTAACTAAAACTAAGGTCTTTTTGTTCCCATTTAATGTATTTTCTTCTTCCTTAAGAAAATTTAATTTTACTTAAGTAAATAATTTAAAAAGTAAAATACCCAAACCAAGAACCTAACTAGAGCTTTTATAGTAAAATATCTTACCATAAACCAAACTCACTCTACAATTAATATTACTATGATTTGACATTATAAATAATATAAAATTAAAAGAATAAGATAAGAATATATAGGAAGTATAAATATTTAAAACATCATATTGGGCATTTCTTAATGTATCACACTCTGAAATTTCCAATGTTAGACTTACTTATACATTACATTTAAATTTTTATTTGCTGGAACAAAATTAGTCTTAAAGAATGCCAAACTAATGATCCATTACATTGAAGTATTTTAATTAACACTAAATAATCATCCATCCAGACTGTTCGCTTTCACAGAGGGCAAGTTGCATACTCACATAAGTCATTACATTAACTTTTACTTTATTCATTCTTCCATACAAGGTATTGCCATATTGCTCACACATTGTTATGTAATTACCCAAAGCATTTTGATTAACTGTACATACTCACACTGCAAATCTTGTAGAAATGCATATTTGCCTCAAATTACTACTAATATCTACAGAGGTAAGCCAATAGAAAAACAATTGTCAATGAACTTTTTTTTAATCCTGTTGGTGACTGTACCATAATAGAGAGATTGAGTGTACTGGTTAAACTTTGCAAATACTACGGTCACAGGGAAACACCAAATGAAATCTCCACACAAGTTGACACTCAGAAGAGCTTCTGATCTAACATACAATGTATCAAGTCGAGCAACACACATTTAAAAATGTAATTTCAAAGCCAACTTTGATATCATGACCTTGTTAATGCAGGCAGTGACACAAGACATTGTTGTTTCAATCATACAATGAATACAGTGATGGTGGCATAACCATTTCAAAACTGTTTCAAAAACTATGGAATCATGTCGTAAAAGGAAAACTCATGTGTTTTTTTTATTCTAGAAATTATTACCTTATATAACTTGCTTCAATATCCCTACCAAATATATCTGACTAAAGTTAGTGAATTACTTTTAAATTGATACCGATAATCAGCTTCCTCTAAGCATTTTTCTAATCATTATTTACAGAATTAAATCTCATCATACTCTGCACTTTATCTTCCATTGTCTCATTTTTCCAAACGCTGAGATGACAGTATGTTAACATCTCAGCATATATCTAAGTGCACACAATTATTCTGTGCTCTTCCTTTGAGAAAAAATGCGGTTAGATCAATAATAATATGCTCTATGACAAGATCACAAATGCAAGCTGTTGTGTCCAACTTCTTTGCCTCCACATACTGGAGTAGCATGTTATTTCAGTTCCTTTATCTTTCAAAAACCCACCACTCGGACCTGAATTAGCAGTTTCATAGTTGCACGAATGCATTCTGCACTTGACATGGCATCGCCTAGGCAATGGAGCAGTGTCTGCATCTAAAAGTAGAATTTACCCTCTATTGTATGCAGGAGGTGTTTAAAGGATAATTTTTTCCAAGTAAAGGACATTGAATGATCAAATTCACTCACAGTCAGCTATGGTTGAAGATAGGTAACTCTTTTAATTCCATACATAAAGTAAAAAGAAAGTTTCGTGCAAAAGTTACCACTTTTTTGCTATCAAATAATCCCTCATTCTTTTCATACTACACAGAGTTCAAAAACCTTGTAAAAAAAACCTAATTAGTAGTCGCATAGATCTTCAAAACAAAATATTAAATTACAAGAGATCTCAAAAAAAACCCTTCAGTTTCTCCTCAAATCTATAGTCCATTACATTCTTATTAAAAGCACATCATAAAAATCAATGTGAATTTATCTACTACAGGTGCTCATATTTACTTTAGTGCACCTTTGTTGTTTAAAATACAATCCAAGAGCGTACAATGTTAGCAACATCTAACTGCAAATCCTGTGGAATAATGAACACCTTGTAATTAAAACTTATCATACCTTTTGAGATTAATGTGCTTAAAATTAATTGAGGAGAATGGTTGTGTTGAGTATGCAAAGAAAAAGAAACAATGCTTCATCAAATCAGTGCCTTTTCCATGTCACTTCAAATAAAATATGCCAATTTTGCTTTCGAAACTCTTTTCATCCTGTGGGTTTGATTCAGTCTTTTTTACATTAGGATACATTTGCCCACTGTGATGGAAAGCAATTCGAGCCAAACGATGTACACATTCAGAATGCTGACCCCAGCAGGAACCATAGATGTCTGAATAAACCTTTACCAGGTAAAGTGATCACATAATCCTGACATTGTATGTCCATCTACATATATAATTTACATATCACTCTACTTTAATATTAAAAATAAAGAAACCAGATCTTCTTAACCCATGAAAAACAGGTTCTTTTAACAGTTCTGACTCAAATTAAATAAACCACAATTATGAGAAACACAAGGGTCCACTTAAAATTAATATAATGATAATAAGCATAAATCCATTAATGTGTGAGTGATTCAAAGCTACCAATATCAACTGACAATTTAAAGTTTGGTTTTATTTTTATAACAATGCTCCATATGCAAATTTGAACACTATAACAAGAGCTTGGGTAGGTATCAGTTTTGTAAAAGTGAAATAACAAACTAATGTTTGCAAGTTTTTACCCGAGCATTTTAATAATACCTTATTCAACTACCACAAAATGTATTCTTACCTGATCAAAACATTGGGAGAGAAAGGGAGAAATATAGCTAATAGGAGAAAAGCAATATTTGTGCTATTTCATTATTAGAAAGAAAAATTGAATCATGAATAGCTCATATTTGCAATCAAAGTAAATAACACTTACTGTCTTAAGCAATGGAACTGAGTTTAGCCCAGCTCAGCGCTGACAACGCCGGCAGCAGTGTGGCTCTGTCTTATTCCTCCTCTTTTTATAGTATCTTCACAGCTGAATCTTCATGCATCTCAGTGTTTCTCCCTCTTCGAGCATCACTTTTAACTCAGGCAGGCAGGAAGCTGAAGCCAAAGGAACTCTCTATCTGATTGGTTTCCATTCAGCGTTTCTGATTAATAAGAGACGGTCCCTCGCACAGGAAGATACTGCCGCTGAAGGCGCTGCAGGGCTCCAGGTTTGGGGCTGGGGCAGTAAAGAACTCTCTGCACACAGTGATTTGCAAGCGAATGGAGTGGGAGGGCTCCTAGAGGAGGGATTTGTCAGAGACCCCCGTAAGAGAAAATAATCCCGTGTTCTTAGTCTCCTTTAATCAGCTCCTTTAATCTGTTTGCAGTTGGGAGAGAAAGGTCACAGCATGTCTAACCTGTAAATCATCTGTTGAAAATATGCATCATATGGAGAGCACTGTCTCTCAAAACGAATTCCTTGCCTAGTCTCTGCAGAATTCACCACCACGTCTTTCAGTTCAATACCGAAATGCCAAGTGTAAGAAAAGGAAGAATAACCCATATTAAATTTATTATTGATGATAATGAATTTTTGTCTGTCTCTATGAGTTTAATAAACTAAAATAAAATTCCAAAACAATAACTTTAAAGCATCTAGTGTTGATGCTTTATAATGTTCTTTTTCAGTAAAAGGAATTATTTCAAGTATAATTTCAAGTTGCTATAACACTTTGTCTTATACTTGATAATGCAGTTGAGGGAGTTTCACCTGCTCTGGAAAAGTGACCACAGCCGGATTGCAAAGGTTGTCCACCTGTTACATTCGCTGTTGTACATTGCACAGCCTTTAGAGAGGGTAAATCCTAGCAGAGTCAAACCCTGCTTCAGAAGAGAAGTCCCTTTAGTACTTCTGGAAATGGCACAATAGAAGGATATTGATTAGCAGATAAATCCTTCTGAAAAGAAGTTGTAGTAATAGTTGTATGAAATGTACAGCTGGGAATATGACTCACTTTATAATGATTCGTTAAGTCACAGTAGGTAAATAGCTTAAATGTCAAAATTTATCAATACTCTATTTGATGTTGCAAACAAAAACTCACAGCAGAAAATAAAAATAAAATTGCCACTTCTTTTTATTTTCCAGTGTTGTAGCTTATCCACGAAGTGTAGATAACAGAGCTGTCTACATCTGAGGAATGTGAGTTATGGAAATTTATTTCTTAAAAGGGAAAACAAATAGGTAGAAAATATAGGTTTGCACATCCCCAAGCAGAAGGAGACACTGCTAATGCATGGTAATTGAACTTCTAGTAAATGGTTTTAAATAATTATGAATTTAAAACACAGGAAATAAGCAAAAAAGAGGACTTTATTTGTTCCTTTACAACAGAAGAAAAGAAGAGGAATAAATAAAGCTTTATGCATATTGTCCAGGACCAGATACATCAAAACAGTTAACAACAGCTTTGTGGATCCTTCATTGAGGCCGAGAGTGCTTTTGTGAGGCAAAGCCACATAATTTAAAATTCACATGTCCTTTTATACTTATTTCTGCCAAATTTACTTGTTCCTTTCAATAAAAGTATGCATTATAGAAGTCTCTTTGTTAATACCGAGACAACGTAATATATGTAAAATAGGAAAAAGAAACCAAACGAAGTATTTTATTATAGTTTAAGATGAGTACTCACAAACAAAATCTTTAAATCTCTAACTTTGCATACATTTCATCTCCCACTGACACCCAAATGAAAGCAAAGACCGTTTTGTGTGAAGTCCACAATGCAACAGAGCATTCTATGGCCTGATTTGAAGTTATTTTTACTACTCCTAGAAAAAGAGACATGGGCTGGGGGAGGGGCAGGGTTTGCCAGGTTAAAAATGGTTACTATCTCAGGAGTCTGCTGCTTTGCTCTTCATTAATTGTAGGGATCACGGAGCATTTGAAAATCAAGGACTCAAATCTTGGAATTACAGAAAATTCTTCTAGATCATGTGTGTAGGTAATTGTGAATTTTCAGATATAAGTAGCATTCAATATTAGACAAAAACAATTTTTAATATGAAGAATAATGCATGCGACTATTTAGCAAATACATAGATTTGCAAAAATATTAATCTTCATCATTATTACAGTAGGAATATATTTCCTCTTCCTATATATTTGGATTTTGAAATTTATTAACAGCAAATGTAAGACATTATTTTATTTATTTTTTTCTAAATTACTTTAGTTATAGTTAACTTAGTCATTTGGAACTTAAAATATATTACTACTGAGAAAAGACCCTATCGAATTTTTCTTCGGTTTTTAATATATTGCATCTCCATACTGGACGACTCCCCTTCTTTAATGCCATTGAAGACAACCAATGTATTCCTACTGCATAGAAAACCTCAATATTTTTAGTATTTTATTATAATAAATACTATTCTATTATACAATAATCATTTTGCAAATTGTTCAGAGAGAAATGTTAAAAAAATACTGTAGTCACAATGCTAGTTGATCATGTACTGAAGTGGAAAAAAGGGATGCATTCATAAATAAAATCAACTCAAGCAGATTTTTGAGGATACAGTTGGTCCTGCCTGCAGTGTTTAGTGGGGCCCTTACATGAAGACCTGTGTATGTCACTGGAGCAGCTATAGGACAGTTCGCTGTGCAGCGGCACCAGTCACAGGACCGCCTGGGGAAGGAACTGGCCTCTCCTTCCCAGCTGAAACTGGAATGCTTAACTCAATAGCTTCCACTTGTCACTGTTATGAATACCCACTAGCAGACAGCAACATCAAAGATTTGCTCCTACATCCTCAAGATTAAAGCATACTCAGGAATGGAGCAAAAATTTATAAATCATCCCCTCCTTTTCCCTTACAAGCCATCATTACTCACACCCCAACTTGCAGGAAACCTTCTCTGGAGTTGAAGCTTCTTCAATCACCTATCATCACTGTGATTTTTTAATCACTGTGGCTTCAGGCATTCCCGAACCTCCTTGGAATCCCTTCAGACCAATTCTGCCTGATGGTGAATCTGTTTAATCTCACAAGGTTCTTTGTGTACTCAGCTTTTTCTTTGAACATCCCCTTCAATTTTCTAACTCAAGCTGGCAGTCGTATAAAAACTGTTTTCCATTTCATGTTTCTCATCTGAGAGATGATATTAGCCATGTAGCCCCATGGACCATGGGGCCTGGCATTGGAATGAATGATCTCCTTGTTTGTCTTTGCCTGGCCGTGTGTTCTCATTCCTTTACTTGTAGATTAAGGAATAATGTCTTGCTTGTCATAGATTTAGTCATGTCTTACTCTCCTTGTTTAAATCACTTAAGGACCTTAATAAATTCAGCAACCACTTAGGTGATCCTCACAATGCATTGATTCCCCCTTGCCTTGCTTTTTCGATTTCCAATGATCATTTTCTCCTCTCCATTTCAGCTGTTTTTTGTTTGTTTGTTTGTTTGTTTTTTACCTCAAGGTGAATTAACAATGGGTCGACTCAGTAGAACTAAACTGGACAGGCATGAAAGACTACCAGGGTTCTACCTGCCTTGTATGATTAATAAGTGGGTGTCTCTACAGGGCACAGTCAGGGAGGAGAGTTACTTTCATCCTGATGGCCTTCTCTCAGCAGGAAAGATCACAGGATCTGGTGCCCACACTCCCATACTTGAATGGGGAAATCTCTTCTAAGGAATCACCTAGAGTAGCCAACCCAAACACCCCACTCTGTGAGATGGAGAAAGCTGAGGCACTCAAAAGATGTGTCTCCGTTCTTTCCGGTTTCTACAACAAAATACCGCAGACTAGGAGGTTTATAAACAGCAGAGATGTATTTCCCACTATTCCGGAGCCTGCAGAGCCAGCATACCCTCACTTCCAGTCTTTTCACTACATCCTCATGGGGTGGAAGTTCAGGGATGGCTTTAGGTTCTCTCTAGAAGAGCACTAATCCTATTAATGAAGGCTTCACCTTCACGACGTAATTCTGTTCCAAAGGCCCCGCCTCCTAGCAGCATCACCTTAGGGAGAGTGATGTCATCATCTGAGTGACAGGAGAGCACAGATATCCAGTCCACTGGAGGACTGTACTGGTATTTTTCATATGATACTATTTTTCTTGGAGGAACCTTGACTTGCAACTGTGTGTGTGTCCAAATTGGTGTTTGTTGCTAACGTGTGGCTCAATACCTATACATTTCATTATAAAAAATAATATGACCTGCATATTATTGTTTTTCGTTTCCAGAAAAACTCCCAATTCTGAATCCTACCGTCAAGCTGCTCTTGTGATCTGATGCCAGCAAGACTTCTTCCCGTGCAGGAAGGACACCCTCTCCTTTGACTTCACACCCATGTCCATCCCCAAACCACTCTTGTGTAATCTCTTGCTCTGTTTGTACTCTGTGATTACACACACACAGATGCCAGGGGATTTTTTTTTTTTTTGAGAATGTTGAAAAAACTTAACAAAAAGGTAAAGCGAATGAAGTATGGACCACATATGCTCTGGGATCATGAAGAGTCATACTTCAATTAGCACAATAGCAGTAGAATTTTGGAGCCAGTGTCACTGTTCTTGGTTGTTCTTCATTTTTTCTGCAGAGTTCAGAGAACTTTGACACATTCCAGGCTTTATATAGAAGATGAAAATTTAGAAAGTTCACCGAATCCTTGAAATCTCTCCTTGGATGTTCATAAACCATGCAAAACATGAACGGTTTATAATGACTCTTTCACTACTTTTTTAGAAAATTCTGCTTATGGTTATAATCATCTCTGGAACCACTATTACAACTGCCATTGTATCACTAGTAATAACAATACCATTACTTATAATAATAGCAATGGCTATAATTTATTGTATACATGTATTCATACCTATAAGAATTTCTTAAACTTCTTGAAACAACTCTACAGGGTGGAATTTGTTGTTGTTTTTTTCCTTTTCTTGATATAGTTCAAAGAAATATGGTAAGCAAAGTTATTCATCAAAATTCACTTACCCAGGATTTTGATAACACCAGGAGCAGAAACCAATTCTGTTTAAATTCAATTCTCATTCTTTTAAGCACACTATGACCTACTGCCTCCTGAATTGCCTGCTGGCAACAAAGTACATCCCAACTCTTGAGCCGATGGACACAGGGATCTAGAATATTACATATCCCCTGGAGAAATTTCTAATTCTCGTAGTTTCTGAACAGTATAAAATTATATGTAACATGCTTTCCTTGTTATACAGATTTTTTATAAATATTATCTAAATATAGAAAATGTGTACCTAGATTTAGAATAAGTTCTAATAAGAAATTAGGTTAGAAGGCCAAGACAATTGTAAAATGATTTATAAGTACATAGAAAATTTATACAAATTGAAACACTTTGATATTTAAAAGACTGATAACAACAATTTAAATTCTAGAAACATTGACTCTAAATCAAAGAGTTTTATAATAAACAGTATCTCAAAGCTTCAAAAATGAGCCTGCCCATGAAAATAACAAAAATTGCAGGCAACTGAAAGAAGAAAAATATGTTTTCCAACAAATAAGCTAACATTTGTCTCTATGTGTCTGTCATGTTTTAATTTAGTTAATGGCAATTTCTTACGGGTGGTTCATAAGGATACTTCCATCAATGACTTTAATATAAATGTCTTGCACAGCTTTCTGCTAATAATTCCCTTTTAAAATTTCCTAAATGTTCTAAGGAAATATCTAATTTATAGTCTTTTATTTTTTTGTTTCAGATTAAAAAAAATTATTGTTGAATTTACATGTGTTGCATCTTTGCAATTTTTAGTTTTATAGTGTATATAATATTCCAATACATTGTATTTTGTTATAATTGTAATAAGTATCAACTGGATGATTTATACAAAAATTATAATTAAGATAGTACAAAAAAGTATGTATATATGTGTATATAGATGTATATACATATATGTGTGTGTGTATATATATATACACATATACACACACACATACAAACATACCTATCTTAAGGGCACAGCCAAGAAAAGATAGAAAGTTCTGAATTAAACATTGACTTTGACATAATCTCCCTAAATTAGCAAACCTGTAAAGAATAACTTTGACACACACAGGACTTTGGTAGAAGCGCTGAAACACCAGAGTAGAAAGTCAGAGTTTCTTCTCTTAAGATAGCAAAAAAATACTTTATATCTTGCAGAATGAAGGTGATCTTGTGAAGTTTTCTTTGTAAACCTACTAAAAGGAAGTATTTCTGACTCTTATCTGCTGTCCGATGGCATCTCACCCTGGTTGAAATAAAGCTAGGTCAGTGGTTCTTGGCAGTGTCCACACACGACAGACAATTGCCTGAACAGAAGCTCCTCCTCTTGAAATTCTGGTTCAGTTGTTCTCAGGTAAAGCCAAGGTCGTGGTGATCTCCACAGCTCCCCTGGGGATTCCAGTGAGATGGTCCAAAAACAGGACAGGGAACTGACCTGAGACTAACAGGCTTACAAATTCAGGCCCTGGGTATGTCGAGGAGAGGGTCTAAGCCTGCAGGATCTACAGATCTCTGAAGACTTCAGTTTCCAGTGCTTCCAGTACCATTTGCAGGACTCCAGGTCAATGGAAGTTTCCATACTTCCTTGAATGTATTGCTTTTTGTTTGGTTTGCATTCTTTGCATATACTGTTCCTTCTGCCTGAAAAGTCTCTGTTTTTTCTTCTTTTTAAAAAATTTTACTTTAATTGTTGTCCCAGTACAGTTTTCTGTCTTTAACTCCCATCCCAGCCCACCCCTCCAGGACTCCCCACCTCCCTCCCATTCCCAACACCCCCTAGCTTTTGTCCGTGGTCCTTTATACTTGTTCCTGTGACCCCTTCCCCTTTTCCCCTGAAATTCCCTCCCCTCTCCCCTCTGGTCACTGTCAGCCTGTTCCCTATTTCAGTGTCTTTGGTTATATTTTGCTTGTTTGTCAGCATGGATAAAACTGGAAAGCATTATGCTAAGTGAAAAATCTTTCTGTTCTCTGCATATTTGTAAATCCTTCAGCACAGTGTAATTGCCACCTTCTTTATGGCAGTGTCCCTGGTGTACCACTCCTCATCAGGTATTGCTAAGGGGCATACATTTCTTTCTGTCCCTTTTGTCTGTTGTTGACAGGCCCGTCACCTCCCTCCATCCGAATTAAGTACTTTGTAGGTGGAAATCTTTTTTCCTTTACACATGGTGATATTGCCAGCCTGACAATATCACCTACATCATTACCTGCCTGACAACACCAGTACTCATAAAGTGGTTCTCTAATTTTTAAATCAGCCAACTGATTAATATATAGGATTTAAAGTTTTCTTCACTAAAACAAAGAACTTTCTGCAATTACCTCATTGTATACAGAATATAGCTAACCTTATCTATACAGCAGAGTAATGTATCAGATACAACTAAAGTAACAATTTTGCAAACGCACCTTAAGAGAAAATGTAATAGTAGTCAACACTTGGTTGCATTGTTTTGGCACTTGTTTATGAAGATTAATATCTTAATACCTATATATTAATTTGAATTTGTAAAAGAAATATGCACAAAGAAGAACTAGACTGCACTTGCATTTTGTTTGTTTTAGGTTTAATTGATGTTATGCTTAACAAAACTACCATAGTTGAAAACCAACCATAAGTTATTGCACTATTTACCTCCTACATTTTCCTCATTGGATCTCCACAATTATATGAAATGGTATGTAGGAATTTCCCCACTCTACAAATAAAGAAATGTAGGCTCAGAAATGGTCATGATGTTACAGCCAAATCACACAGCTGCCAGCTAGTACAGATGGGGTTGAACCCAAATCTACTCTTAGTCTGACACTTATTTCTAGTATGTTATATATGAGAACATCACATTACATGTTCTGAGCACAACTGTTTGATTTTCTTTTCATAGTCTACTTTTCTGGAGAATGGGTTCAATGATTTAGACAATAATTTCAAGCTTTCCATGCGCTAGTTGTATGAACCTGACAAGTTACTCAATAGCTCACAGCCTCAAATTCACACGACAGAGGGGCAACTAATCCTAGAGTCTCTGTGAGGATGCAATGAGGCGATGCCGTTGGTACAGAGTAGGGGTCCTGAGCTCTGGGCCACTGACCTGCACCAGTCAGGGCCTATTAGGCACCAGGGATGCACAGCAGGAGGTGACCTTGAATGTAACGTGCTTGAACCATCCTGAAACCATCATCCCCACTCTGGTCCCTGGAAAAATCGTCTTCCATGAAACTGGTCCCTGGTCCCAAAAAAAGGTTGGGGGCCACTGCAGAGAAGTAGGTATTAACTGACTAGTATCAAATTTGAAATGTTTGCTTTCAAAACAAAGAAAAGTGCATCTACGGAGATGAGACCCAGCTGTAGTTTAACAATTCTTCTGGCCTACTTAAACCTTCCCACTTGATGCTGGCTGTTTTTCCAGTTTGACACCTGGACCAGGACATTCTGTGTTACATCACTGTACTCACAGCTGAAGTCTTAGATATCTGTTTGAGGTTCTTCACTTTGAGATTCCAGACTAATACTGAGAACTAACATCAACTGAGCCTGCACATGGACTATAACTCAGTTATGCAAAAGGTGACAAGGTAAGGTTGATTCAGAAAGAATATGCCAACATTGTCACAGAGAAAACTGAAGGAGGACACACACAATGTATTTCCTGAACCTCTGTATGTGCAACAGAAGCGCACTTCTGTTGTCTTATGGGGGAGAAAAAAGCATAATGAAACTTTGGTAATCATGTCATTGGTGTTAGAATTGAGCTTTATACGGTACCTATTTCTTTGAGAGGCTGTGCTCCTTTCTGGGTATTTCAGGCTTTATATATAATTAATTATATTTGATGCATACATGTCTTAAAAACAGTTTGAGTAATTACTATTTTAAGTCCTATCTGATGATCATTGTGAGTATTTAGATCATTTACATATAAATGCTGATATAGTTGGGTTCAAATCTATCATACGGGTCTTTGTTTTCTGTTTGTCATTTTCTTTTTTATTGTTCCTTTCCTGGCACTCTTTATGTTAGATATTTTTATTTTATTTATTTAAATTTCCTCTGGTACCTTCTTAGCTATACATTTTATTGCTCTTCTACTTGTCCTCTTAGAAATAACAAATAGCCATAATATATTAGAGAAATACTATGTATTTTTTATTATTAAATAAGTTACTATTATTTTTACAGCATCTAAACAATGCAAAAACTATCATAATAGAATGACTTCATTTTCTGTACCTACCTGTGCAATTTTTGTTATATATTTAATTCTACATATTTTTATAAGATACAATACATGAACGCTATAAACAATAACAGCATTTTATATTTAACTATACATTTATTATTCCATTACTCTTCATTTCTTCTGAGAGGAATTTCTTATCTCTTTCCACTTGAGACATATCATTTCCTATAGTGAACATATACTTTAAAACAGATTTTCTTAGCTTTTATTTTACTGAGAATATTTTAATCTCACCTTCATTTTTGGAGACTATTTTAGCTGGATATATAATTCTTTCTTAACTGTTTTATTTTTTTTTCATCAACTGAACTATAACACTTCCTTGTTTTCTGCTAAGAAAAAGATTCTGTAGAGAAATCAGTTATTTTTTATTATTGATCATTAAAACTAATATTTCTGTTTTTCCTCTGATTTTAGGATTTACTCTTTATATTTCATTCTCTGAGGTTTGTTTATGCTTTTTCCAGGTGTAGTTGTCTCTGTGTTTTTTCCTGTGATTCCTTTATTCACTTTCTCGAATATGTGTTTTGATATCTCTTTATATTTAAAAAGTTCTTACTTACTATTTTTCTTGAAAATTACTTCTGTAATTCTTTCCCTATCTTCTTTTTCTATGACCTCATTTACATCCTTGATTTTGATCGTATGCTACATTCTCCTGTGCTGTCTCCCTTTTCCATTCTTTTATTCCCTGTGCTTCAGATGGGATATTTTTCTCTTGAGCAATCTTTAAGTTTTCTAATCCTCTTTTCTAGTCAATAATGTTAACTAGCATTAACTCATCTCTTCATCCATTTTGTAAAATAGTTTTAATTTAACAAATAAACAATTTCCTCATGCTTGTGTTAACTTCATGATCTCAGTTATTTTCAAGTCAGCTTCTGTTGACAGTTTTACCTCCTGAATATCACTTGACAGACTTCTCTTTCCCACGTCCAACTATTTTTATTGCATGCTGAATATCGGGCCTTTTACTCTGAGATGCTGGCATATGCTGGCCTTTTCTGAAGAGCAATGATATCTGTTCTGTTATGCAGTCTAACACGCATGGATCACCTGGGTCCGTGACTATAAGGACCATTAGTGTGAATTTTAGGGCATTTAGTGCGGACTATTTTGGGGACTACTTGTGTGGATTTATTTCTGTTAGCTCTTTCCTGTGGTTTTCAGTGTCTCAACACCCAGAATCTCCATTAAGTTATCTCTATTCTGGCTGAGTTGATACACCAATGGATTTCAACTCTGCAAACCTCTGGCATTCCTATTTGGCTCTCAGTGTCTCAGAATCTTTTCTCTTTTAGGTTTCCCAAAGTTTTGCCTTGAATATGTATATAGCCAAGGACACCAGGAGAATTTTTATATAGATTTTTAGATATCCTTGTATGTAGTTTCCACCTTTCTCATAACCCGCACCCCGAACTTCGTTGCCCTGTCTGCCTTAGTTTCCCATTTTCATCCATGCAGCAATATAGCCACCTCTGCCTCTATTGCCTTTTCCCTTGTACTTTTGCCAAACACACCGGGGGGAAAGCTGAGATGAATGTAGAGTTCACTTTTTATGCTTTCCTTATCTCGAGTATCATAACACTGAGTTGGTTATTGTCTCAGAGAGAAATTGGTGTCTCAATTAAATTGACCTCAACAGGGAAGAGGTGACTCACAGATCAGCTCCTGCTATTTCTTTTCTTTACGGGTTGCTTGTGTGGCTCCATATGGGACAACATCTCACCTCCTGCCTGAATCTGAGCACTTGTTCTTATTTTCAGGTAGCTGAATATGTCTGTTTATTTTTTATGCCATGTGTTGATCCCTGCTCCTAGAAAGTTTCCAATTTTTTAAATTTTATATCCTTATTACTTCATATTCATTGATTTATTTCAGTTTGGTTCTTGCCTGATTGGTTCATTTTTGCTTCTTTGCCATTCTATTCTATTCTTATTTTTTAACTGGACTTATTTAAAATGAAGAAAAAAAAGTTTACCTATTTATTCTACTCCCTACCCCCACCTCTGGCAGTGGTCAATTGACTCTCTATAACTAGGATATCTGGGAGCCTTGGTGGTTTTGTTTGCTTTTAGTTTCCACACAGAAGAGAAATTCTAAGGTATGTGTCTTTCTCTGGCTTATTTCACTTGGCATAGTGCCTTGGAGGTCCATCCATCTTGTAACAAATGGAAAGATTTGGCTCATTTCTGGCTGAATAATATATAAATATTCTCCATTATGGTTTTTCTATATATTTTTATTATAAATCATACTGCAATGACTATGAGGGTACATGTATCTTTCCTACTTAGTGTTTTCATTTTTGTTGGATAAATACCCAGAAGTGGAGTTGCTAGCAGTTCATTTTAATATCTCCCTCCCAGCCATTCTAATTTCAAACTCAATCTACTTGAAGAACACATATTCGATCCTAAAAACATTGGTCAAATATCATATGTTTAACTCCTTCTTACCATTCAAGCTGAATGAAAAGCTTCCCACTATATGTTCCAGTAAATTATTGAACATGATTCTGTATTAGCATATTTATGGTTAATATATTGCATACAATACAAGATTACATGTTTTTGAGTAGAATGTATTTGTTCTTCTATTATTTCTATTCCTATAACTGACTCTGTTATAGACATATCATGACTGGGGAGCAATAAGTACTCATTGGGTAAAAAAAAACCTGTGAATAAGAAATATAATAATATATCTGGTTTATTGTACAATATTGATATGATATATTTGGAGTCTTAGATAAAACAGGTCTGATTATCCTAACCAACTTCCAACATAAGATTGAAAAAGAAAAACAGACAAAATATAACAATTGAGCTAGAGAAAGTTCCCATAATAGGTAGTAGCTGTGAGCTCAATACTGGGAACCTATTTTTCGAGATTCTAGAATCCATAGTGTTTCCACTAACCAAAACTGTCTGTGAAATTCTTCACTTGAATAGAACTCTTTGCAAATTATTATTTAAAATTATACAGGTGACATATTAAGATTGTAATAAACGACAGAAAATACTTTAATTATATGTTAGAATAGAATAATAATATATGATAGAATAGAATAATCAAGGTATATTAAGTATAATATCTTAATACAGGCACATAAGACATATATGTTAGAAAATATATACCATTAATTTCATAAAATAGAATTCATAATCTCAAAGAAAAATGTGACAATCTGACAAGGTTAATAATATATTCACAATTTTGTAGAATTAGATAGCATATATACAAAGCATGTTTATGTAATTTGATATAGTAAGCAAGTGACTAATTTATCTGTTAACAGTAAAAAATTTTAAACTGTAAAAGATAAACCAAAGATCTTACAAATCTTTACAAGCATGTATATACAATTTGAATCAAAATGTTCTCTAAAAGTTAAGTTTGTATATATATATATACATATATATACATATATATACATATATATACATATATATACATATATATATAATTATTCCTCTTGAATAACAATTTATAGCATCTAGGTGAAATTGTTCTTTTGTTAATCATTAACATCAAAGTAGAAAAGTCACTTGTAACAATATATTTAATTATTAACTGCACAGTGAGTCAAATTTAGGCAGAATTATACAACTCCTATTGTTCTCCCATGAAAGTGAAATAAGACTCCTCATTGATATTGCATTTAACAATAGAGTTGCATTGTATGTTTTAAACGCGGTTTATCCATCACGCAGTAAGTCAAACTGTTTCTGATTTCAGCAGCCTGAGACTTCTGCTGCTGCTGTATAATACTACTGATTAAGCCAAAGATGCAGAGATGCATTTTAAAAATGATTATCTAAACTCAGATACATGCATGCTGAGACTGGGATTACTGTTAAATTGATTTTTCAAGTAATTGACACAGTTTCAAATTCTTTTGTGCAGAAGTCTCATTCTCTCTCTCTCTCTCTCTCTCTCTCTCTCTCTCTCTCTGCCTCTCTCTCTCCTCTTACTCACCTGCAGTGCTTTCTGGTTTGGGATACATTACTGGCAAATAGCAATTATAAAATCTTTGCATCTATGTTGGAAGTTTAATTTTAATATGCAAATAAAAGAGTTTTCCAATTCCTTACTAATTTTTGTACTAATGTACAAAAGTTCACAAAATTAGATTGTATAATCACCTACTGGTATAACTAAAAAAATAAAATTTGATTATCTTGTTTTGTTAATTGTACCTTATTGATTATGCTGTTACAGTTGTCCCAATTTTTCCATCTTTGTGTCTCTCCAGCAGCACTCCTCGGGCAATCTCCACATCATTGTTCATGTCAATCACTTATTCACTGAAAACTCCATTTCCTATACTGTACTTCACATCCCCATGGCTATTCTGTAACTACTTATTTGTAGTTCTTAACCCCCTCACCTCTTCACCCATTTTCCCATACTCCCTTCCCATCTGGCAATCATCAAGACCCTCTCCATATTCATGATTCTGTCTGTTCTTCTCATGTGCTTAGTTTGTTTTTTAGGTTCAGTTGTTGTTAGACATGTGTTTCTTGACATTTTATTGTTCATAGATTTGATTTCTTATTTTTCTTAAATAAGTCCCTTTAACATGTCATATAATAATGGTTTGGTTATGATGAATGCCTTTAGTTTCTTCTTGTCTGGAGTGCTCTCTAACTGCCTTTCAAATCTAAATGATATCTTTCCTAGGTAGAGCAATCATGACTGTGTCCTGGTTTCCATGACATTGAATATTTATTTCCAATCTCTTCTAGCCTAAAAAGTTTTTTTTTTTTTTTTTGAGAAATCAGCTAAAAGTCTTATGGGAACTCTCCTTTAGATACCTAACATCTTTCCTGTTGCTGCTTTTAAGATGTACATGATCAGGCATTATGGTTTCCCAGGTGGTACAGGCCAAGGTCATCCTCCATGTGTTTTGCTTGGTGTCATCCCACCTGAGCTATAAAGCAATCTTAGATGGTTGCTGCTTGTGCTGGGTTTGGAGATTCCCAGGAAATGCCAAGCGTGAATCTAAGCTGACTGTTGCTACTTCAGTGCCTGGGGGCACTTAGCAAGAGTTACAGGGGGCTGGGTCTCACTGACATTAGCTGTTGCTTATTTGAAAGGATTTTGGAAGTTGTGAGGCATGAGCTAATGGCAGCCATTCATATAGAAGAGCCACTGTTAAAAGCTGTATTTTGAGTGTAATGGAACCTCAGGTTATCTCCAGTGTGGGTCAAACAATGTGAGCCATATTGATGGAGTCTCAGATTTAGCACCTACCCGCTGGCTCTGTGGCTCTGTGGGTAGAAGTTTTATAAAAGCAACAATGGTCTCTGCCCACTGTTCTGTCTGGGAGAAAGCTGTGCCCCAATTCTGGTGCCTTTCAAGCTGCTCCCCTGGTGCTGGACCTCAGAGGGAATGAGTCTATGTAGGTGAATCCATTTGTGGGTTATTTAAGAGGAACTGCTTAGGACTCCAGAAGTCTCCTCCACCAATTCTATCCAGCTGGTTTTTGCAGCCAGAAGTTATATGGACTTATCTTCCTAGCAATGGAACCCTGGGCTTGAGAGCCTGGTTGGGGCTGGGACTCCTCGCTCTTGAAATAACCCTCCTGAATTTTTGTCCACTACACATGGATGTGAAACCAGTCCATCCCACATCTTTATCCCTCCTACCAGTCTGGGTATGGGGACTTCCAGTCAAGATGGCAGCATTGGTCCACACAACTTGTCTCCTCACACAACCTCATCAAAATTACAACTAAATTATATAACAACCTTCACTCAGAACAACCAATCGGAGTTGAATGGAAGTCTGACAACCATGGAATTAAAGAAACCACATTTTGTTTTTTTACACTCTTCTGAAAGGTCACACTCTATATAGAATATTTCAGAAGCTGTTTCTAGAAAGCTGCAGAGAAAAAACACAAAATTTAATGAATGTTAGTAGCTATGAAAAGATGAAGTTTATTAGTTCTGCTTAATTCCTAAATAGCAAAGTACCAAAGAGTAGTACCTGCACATGTGCTTTTCTGTGGGTACTCTCATCTCCAAGTAATATATATGACTTTATTTCTGGAGTGTATTGAATTATTTGTTTCCAAATTTGTGACTGACTATTAAATTAGAAATTAGACAAATTTATGTATGAGGCTATTTTTTGATTATCTTAAAATAGTCTTAGAATAAGTCAAGCATTAAACAGTGTCATCTTCTAAAAGAAGAGGAAGAAGAATAAGAAAAGAGAAGAAGAAAAGAAGGTTTTTAACCTGAGTTTTCTTGCAGTAGACATGAAAAATGAGCATCAAGATGCTAAGATCCTGCCAGAAACTGCATAATAATCTTAACATTATAATGACTATTGAAATTCAGTTGGAAGACATTTTCATCTGTTACAACAGTTTTAAACAGTTGGAATTTAACTTTGTAATGCTACAAATTAAAAAGTGAATTTAAAAATCTAAGAAATGTTTCTTATTCTTTCTTGATCAAATTGAATTCTAATTCTCAAACTGGAATTAAAAATGTAATGTAAATATTGGGTATTAACTTCTATATATTTTGAAATTCTTAACTTCTGCATGATCTTTTAAACAATAGTATAGGCTGACCTGGTATTTTAATTCATCAAGAAAAATATTGATTTTGTATTTCATGGTTAAGATATCTTTTATAAAATGATTGTAGGGGAAAAGTTGTTAAATTAGTTCACAAAGACCTTTGCTTTGTTTTGTTCTGTTTCTCTTTTCCCTGTAATAAAAAATGTTCTATCTACCCAAGAAATTTAGGAGGAAGACAATACCAAAACTCATTTAAAAAGGGTCAAAAAAGTGATTAATGTGCTCTCAGAGGTTGAACATTCTAAATTTTTACTCTGTCTTTAATTGCATTTTTAAGTAAGAATTAGCTTACATTAGCTTATTTGCTTCCCTTAATCAAATTCTGTAGTTAAGTGAGGTTTCTCAATCCTTTCATTAAGAAATCTATATGTATATTTTATATACTATCTTGTTTTGCTTATTTGTCTTTAGATTTTATTTAAGGATGATTTATTGAATTGATTTTTTAAAAAAGAATCTTCTGTCAGCTTCATATGTTGGCCTGTAAAGTAGCCAATTTGGTTGCTTTGTTACCTTTCTTTTCTTTCATATTTTTTCAACTGTCTCTCTCCCCTCTCTTTGTTTCCCTTCCCTTCCCCTCCCAACTTCTATCCCCAGTCCCATCTCCTGTCATGTATTTAATTGTGCAATATGCTTTCACACTTAGTTATGATAACTTGCCATGGATGTATGACACTTTGATGTTATTGAATAGATGTAGAAAAAGTCAACTATTTTACACTGCTAGACATTTAATTTCTTTCTAATATTCTCCCACTACTGCTTTACAAGGTATATGCATTGTATCATCAAGTCTGTTAGAATTCTAAAATCTGTTTTTTTGTGACAAAATTAATACACATGTTCCATGTCAGTTAATGTTGCCAAATAATTTCACAAAAAAAGAGTTTGTCACAATTTACACATCCTTCATATCTTACTGGATTGTTATCGACAGTCACTGCTAGAAGTTACCAAGGTCTAGAAGTTATCATTTGCATGTGTGCATGTGTGTTTGTGTGCAAGCTTTATGACCAATCCTGATCTGCTTCTCAAGGTAGGGTACAAAGTCCATGCATATCTGTATAAGAAAATTTAAATCAGAGAGACTAGAAGGTTGGGCCTTAAAATTTGGCACATCTCACTTGCCATAATTCTACACATTTCAGGATGCAGTTCCTAAATTCAAAGGGCTGATCTTATTAGCTATATCTAATAGGAGGAAATAAATCTGACTAAGCCTTAATTACTCATATTGCTTTCACAGAATAAAGTAGATCCTATTTACTTTTTTAAAATAACTTGAGTTTGTTTATTTATTTATCACCTTGGTTTACTCTTCATAACTAATAAACTAATTAATTTTCCTAAGCCATGTGTTATCAAAATATTAAGCCAATTAGTTAAAATATTATTTCTGGATTTTTGACTTACAGAACCCTACTGAATCTGTAGAGAGTTAGTCTTTTTCATATTATACTGAAAATGTGTTATCAGTCAAGTGACCACAATGAGTACTTGGAGCCTGTTCCCACAGGGGAAGTCCAGGAGACAGAATAAAACATGTAATTTAGGAATCATCCTGTTGAAAAGGCAAGAGAACTGGAGTATGCCTATTGTTTCTTACTTCAGTCTTTGGTTGAAGTTTACTCCTGAGAAATGGATATCAATTCCATAGTATGTTCAGTCTGTTGAATGATTCACAAAATACACTTAAAACCATCAGGCTCACCCTAGAAAGTTGGATAAGTATGCCATGAAGATGTGGCAATGTTGATTGTACTGGTAGCTGCATATTAGTGAATAACTTCTAATTCATGTTCAGAAGCAAATACAAACACAAGTGAGAAGTATGACCCACAAAATTAGAAGCTTGTTAGCTCAGGGACTTTTCTATGCTTCCAGTGGACTGTAGCAAGTGGAGATATCCCCTATAATGTTAAGAACATACTGCAACTGGTATTTCCCAAGAGGAAAGACTTATCATGCTTAAAAATGTCTTTATATTTTGCATGCATTTTATATTATTTGGACATATTACTGGGTCTTGATGTTCAGTAATCCATAAGGTTGCTGGATTTTAATGAGGCCCAGAAAAAATGTTTATACAATAATTCCAAGCCTCGCCAAGACATATCTGGTCCCGAAGTAGTCCCAACCTTTTTATCATAAAGAGGGCATTAGTTTGTTCTCCTTAGAGTAAATACTTTCCTTGCATAAGATTTTGCCTTTCTAACTCCCAATACTTCTGTCAAAGCCACCATTGGCATACTTATGTAATGTTTTGTTCATCACCATTTTATTCCTCGTTTGACATTTTAGAGCAAGTAAAGGTGAGGCAGTGAGTTAAGCTCAGAGAATTTATACCTTTTGTACATACCCTTTGCCCAAAATCAGCTCACCTGAGGTTTTCTCAGAGCTGTACCACATACTGTAGCTCTTGCTAAGTAAGCATTCATCCTTCTCACCTTTCAGAGGTATCAGACCAGCATCAGAGACTCTAGGTTTTTGCTTTTAAACTTCCTCCTTCCACCTTATCTCAGCACAGCCTTAACCCACAATAAATCCCTTGCACTTCTAAAGTTATGTTGGCCTGTGGTTCCTGGAAGAACCAAAATGAAACAATAGTCTTGTCAGAAGTGGTCTCAGGAAGTGTCAATACGATGGGCCCCAGGAACTAGATCACAAGCTATCATGAGGCCATGTCCTCTGAATAGTTACTGGAACAAGGTGGTAGCCCAAAGGCTAAAAATTCTTCTAGATGTGATTTGGGAAAATGCCCAATTGAAAAAGAGTGTGATGCAGCCACCGGCCCACAGTGTCCATGTCATTATGGATGAAATGAGACATTCACATGGACTACCAAATCCTGTGGAGGAAAAGGGACAGCATGGCTTTTCTCTCAAGGGGAGCAAAAGCCTCAGCCCTTGCTAAGGGTGGCCTTTATTGAGTTTCTCCACACATTACAAGATGGTCCTCATTTACTATGCACAGGTTGCTGGAGGGGGTTACCTTTTACAGAAAACAAAGGAGCCAATGCTGCTAATCACATCACAGAAAAAGGATATTTGTAAATGAAAAGGCAAAAGTGGTTCAACAGGTTACACTCCTCCTTGGAAGGTTTAGCATGAATTTTAGGAAGTTACTTTGCAGTAAATGTTTACCACTGGGGGCTGGGCCTGTACCATGCAGAATGGTCTCCTACAGAGTGCCTTATTTCCATGAAAAGTCAGGCATTCATAAGGCATGAGGGAGAGGAATACCCATAACAATATTGCAGCTGTCTGGTTATTACTAAGATGCATTGATACTTTCCAGGGGGATGAGAGAAATTGAGGGTGCTTATCAAAGAGTAAAAATGATTTGGGGGAGACAGGAAAAACACTTTTCCACATCATCTCTTATCATAGGACCTTACTTCTTACACTGGAAGATCAGACACCGCTGATGGCAGTCTCAGGATTTTGACAGTTAGAATTTCAGACTTTCAAAGATTGAATTGTCAGCCAAGACAAACCTGCTATGCTAAGGTCTAGGGTCTGGTAGAGAAAACCTGGGACTCTTAAATATGAAGTAAAAACACCTGGATGGATCCCACTAGAACTGTGGCTCTGATGATTCTTCTGAACCCTCGGAATCTGAAGGGGAACTTCATCCCCTGCTATGAACTACCGCTTCCCGCACCTGAACATACACTGCAGATGGAGACCAGTCAATGAGGCAGGGGCTGCTCCCACCTTCCCTCCGGCCTTTCAGACCATTAACTAATATTAAATCATAGTATAGGCAACCTGGAGATATCCCAGGCCTAATAAGGGTAAAAAGGATTATACACCCACTTTCCTAGTGAGGAGCAACAGAGACCTAAGTAGTACCAATGGAACTGGATTTCGACTAATGGTTTAGTATCAAAAATACACCAAATGAGTGTAAGAGTACATTGATTTGGGAACACTCTTTGGGGATAAATGATTTAACTCCCTAGCAAGGACTCCAGTAAATAAGTGAGGCTCTTAACAATCTGAAGAAAGTAATGACTCATACTGAAAAAGTCAAAATTCTGTAGTTGTCATCTCAGAAAATGTGCAAGGGAGACAGAAGCCAGAAATGGATATATTATACAAGGTCAGGAGAAACACCAGAAAATTTTGTTCCATGAGAAAGGCTCAGAGGGCCTACCATTGACTAAGGCCATCAGGGTTATCCTGGGGGGAGGATACCAGCTCCGTTGAGAAGTTTGACATTGGATCTCTTCTGCTGGCCAGGGTTGATGCTGGGAAATGCAGTCTCTTGGCTCATTAATAGTAACGGGGATTTTTGAACACTGAAGCAATTGAGGCCAAGTATAGACTTCCAGAAGTCAGAGGGTTGCTGTTGCTATACCAGCATTGGAGGGACAGCTAAAGGGATTTAAGGAGTCCAGCTCCAGATGGTAACTCTCTGTGAGATCTTTCAGCTTGGTGATAGGCAGTCACAAAGTCTTTACCTGGAAAATCTCAGAGGGGGAGTGCCCTTCCCCTACCAGACTTGGTGAATAGCTAATTCACTGCAGCCCATAAAGGAAGTTTTAGTCAAAGATTCAGGCCTTGCCCCAATAGAAGAGATTACTGCCAACTCTAGTCCAAAGAATGTGTCTTATCTATCTTCAACCCACTAGCCTGGTGAGTATGATACCAGATGAATCCTGGAGAATGACTGTGAACTAGAGAAGCTAAACCAGTCAGTAGTTCTAATCACAGCTCCCCGCTGGAAGTGGTATCTTTAACAAAGCAGATTAAAAGGACTTCATGTACAGAGTATATGACTATTGATTTGGCAAATATTTTTTTCTATCTCAACCAGTAAAATGATTAAAAACCAGTTTGCATACACAGGAAAAAGTCAACAATATGCTGTTACTGTTTTGTTTCATGAATATGTAACTCTGTTGCTCTCAACCCAAAATAATCTGGATTGTCTGGGCATCTCAGAGAATATCATATTTCACAGTTACATCAATAATATTAGACTTACAAGACAGGATGAGCAAGAGCTGGCTAGCTTGTTAGAGGAATTGATGAAAAACATGTTCTTTAGAGGTGAGATAAATGTGACAGCATTTCACAAACCTACCACTTCTGTGAAGTTTTGGAGAACATGCTAAAACATTCCCTTCAAAATTAAAAAAAAAATTCATCATGTATCTTCTAATATAAACAAGGAGGAACATTGGTTGGTGGGCTTTCCCCTTGGTTTTTAGAGGTGATACAGTTCATACCCATCGATACTGCTCTGATCCACAAACCGGTTAGCACAAAAAGATAGATCTGAGTAAGATCAAGAGACAGTAGGTACAGGAAAGTACTCCTTTTTTCTTTAACAAGTGTTACTCCCAATAAACCTCTTGTACTTCCATCAAGACCCAAAATCACACACATCCATGAACAGACCCACATACACAAACACTCAAAACCCATAGGAGACTATTAGTGTCTCTTATCAGATACAATCTAGAGAGTTTCCATTTAAATTAATTACAATTACTTTTTTAAA
>PVKM010018356.1:0-25136 GCA_004027735.1 Carollia perspicillata
GTTACCATTAATAAATCACAAACAAGTGCTGGCATGGATGTGGAGAATAGGGGACCCTAGTGCACTGTTTTGTGGCAAAATGGACTGGTGCAGCCATTGTAGAAAACAGTATGGAATTTCCTCAAAGAATTAAAAATTGAACTGTATCTTGACACAGTGATTCCAGTGCTGAGAATATATCCTAAGAATCCTGAAACACCAATTCGGAAGATTTTATGCACCCCCATGTTCATAGCAGCATTATTTATAATAGCCAAGATTTGGAAACAGCCTAAGTGCCCATCAGTGGAGTACTATGTAGCAAGAAATAAAGAATGAATTCCTACCTATTGTGACAAAGTGGATGGAAATGGAGACTATTATGCTAAGTGAAATAAGTTGGTCAATGAAAGACAAATACCATATATCTCACTTATAAACTAATGACAAAAAATAGAACCAGAGGCATAGAATCATGATATAGACTGACAGCTGTATCAGCAGACAGGAGAGATGGGAACTGACTGAAAAAGCACAAAGTGACTGGTCAAAGAACATACATGAAGGACCCATAGATATGGACAAGAGTTTGGGGACTGACTATGAAAGTGGATGGCCAGCTGGGTTGGGGGCTGAGAAAGGGGAAAAGTGGGACAACTGTAGTAGCATAAACAATAAAATATTTTTTAAAGCCAGTCTTTTCATAAATATTGTATTGCATTCCTCCAAAAGCAAACTTCTCCTTTCACTTATTTACCTTAGATGATAAAAAACAAATATCTCCCTGATAATTTTCTTAATAGTTTACTCTTTCTTTTCTGCTCATGTTCTGTATCTGAGGATAAATGTTTACTTAAACAGTGCCTGCTTTCACTTAAATGGATGACCATATTGAGGATACTTAGGCAGACATGAGCATCGATGCTGGCTTTGCCTTAGAATGTTTTCTGGCCACCATCATCTTCCCACAGCCCCAAAGTCACATACGTTTACAACATGGCATCTTCTGGATCTCTACAGAACTCCTCATTCTGGAAAAATAGATAAACAATCTCTTGCTTCTTCCAAAGCGTATAACAAAGTTTTATTGGCTGGGTGTGAACATTCCCAACACTTGTAGATAGATGAGGAGTAGAGGAAGTGAAACATTATCTTTTTCTATTAAGAATTTAATCAACTGCCCTAAATATCCTTTTATAGCTATGGTGCTCCCAGACACTACTATTGAGTCCACTATGATATGAAATAAATCTAGAATTGATGGAGATACATTTAATGTTTCCTCAAGGGACACAGGATGGGACTGATAGACTAATCTGGATGGCTGTGAGGATGTGTAGTATGGAAGTGGGCTTTGTTGTACTGTGGTATGTTTTGATATTATGTTTAACCTGTGGACTCTGGTAGTAACCTCCCTCCTGAAAATTTGGCCATGGTGCACACAGATCATCTCTATGTATAGTAGTAAGAGAAGAATATAGATAGGCAATTAGGACATTGGCTTGCCTTACCTAAGGTAGGCTAGGAATTTGGCTTTTTCTTTAATAAGATAGAAAGCAATTATAGGGTTTTTTTTTTTTTGGAAATGGAGTCACCTGGGTGTTTTGTCTGAATCACTATGCCTTCTGTGTTGAGAATGACTATAACTGTTTTAGGGAGAAAGAGCAGAGGTTGGTGGCCATAGTCATGAAAAACCAGTAATGAGGCTACTGTAGTAACTCGGGATTCCTAAGATGGACCAGGGGCTTGGGAGTGTAGTGGAGAAAAACAGTCAAATTCCAGATGTATTTTAAAGGTAAAGCTAATATAATTTGTCAATGCTTGTGACTAGTACTACATCAAGGTTTTTCTCCTCAGCAACTGACAGAATGGCATGATCATTAATTGAGACAGAGAAAATGAAGGAAGAGCTAGTGGCTAGAGTGCGTATAAAGATGTCATACTTGGATGTGTTAGCATCATATATACTTTATGGGAGACATAAAAAGGAAATCAGAAGGTTGTAGAGTGGAGAAGTCACCAGTCTCTTGTGTACATGTCTAGAACCTGAACTTTCCCCAATAAAGATAATAAAGAATATCTCAAAACTTTCTAAAGATTATCTCAAAGATAACTGATGTTGGTGCTACCTTAATTTTTTGAGACTTCCTCAAGGCCACACTTATGCATGGAAACAATAATGATGCTCAATTCAAATTTTAATTAATGTTGTGCTGAATAATGGGGGAAAGAGCACTACATTTTCAAAATGTTGAAGATATCTATGCAATATTATATAGCAAGAGTACCTTCTGTATTTCATCACCATGGGATGTAAACAGAATACAATTTAGCTCTTTCAAAATTGTCATAAACATTTTTACATGCAGACTTATAATAATGAGCTATATCACTGTGTAGAAATTAAACTATTTATATCTCAAAACAGAAGGAATAAAATGTTTAGAAAGATGCCTACTACTTTTAAATTGACATTTCCAGACAAACTACCTTAGAGTGATAAATTCCAAAGAGACTGTTAAAATGCTGTTTATTAAATGTAATTTATTTGTAGGAATGCATGCTTATCTTATAGTTTTAGTATATTATGATGAATATAAAATCATTTCAAGCAAAAAAGTATGAAATTCTTATATGACCACTATTCCAAGTACTTAAAGAAGGAATATACTAAGTTGATATTTAGATTTACATATGATTTAGGAGATAATGTATTCTTAGAGGAGAATAAAAAGTAAAACTTTAACCACAATGATGGAAGATCTTATTCTGAAATTAAAGGCAATAATTATAATAACAATTTAAAAAGTAAAATACCACTGCTACTACACACCTTAAGAATAGAGTACAAATAATCTTGGAGTAAATCTTTGCATGCTTTAATTATATGATAATACTAAGAATATATACTCATTAAAATTAACAACTCTGATGGCAAAAAATGAATAATAATAAAGTTTGGATAGCTTTTACTTTTTTATTTCCAAAGTCAACTAAATTTATGAAAAGCAATCTATGAAGACGCACGTTTAATAAATAATGCCTTTTGAGAATTATTATTATCAGATATTACATTTACCTTCATTCTCTTTTAAATTAATTGAGCAAACACTGCCAATAACAACTCTGTCATCAGCTGATTAGAATTTGCTGCAATTTTTGACAGGACATTATATCCAGGGTTTTAATTAATTTTGAGGTCACTTGATTTACAAAGGGTTAGCCCAGGCAATCTTATCAAATCTTGTTCATAGTAAGACCACCCACATAGGTCTCTGCCTAACAGGATTATAAAAAATATTTTTTAAAATAGGAACAAGAAAAGGTCATGTGCCTTATTACTTCTCATCTTTGTTAGCATTTTCCAAGCAAAGTTGAAATGACACCATTGAAATCACCTAACACCTTTGCCATTTGAGAATTTGTTCAAATTACTGCCAAGTTCCACATCAAATGTACTTCAGCCTTTTTAGCATGAAATTGGAAGGGATTTGCTTTTCAGGGCTCTTCCACAATTTTACAGTGTGGCTTTTTCCCCTTCTTTGATTTATCAGTGGAATTCCTGACCTAAATAAATTTGATTTCTTTTTTTGTGTACCTTCTTCCCTGTGGCATCCATACTTCAAAACGACAAGCACAGTTTTGAAACATGCCTTCACCTTTGGGCCATAAAATACAGAACAGCTAAAACTTATTTTGCAATCTGCCTTGCACTTAAATCTAACAGCCTTTGTAATAGTCACTTACCCTCATGGGTGAACAAAGCTAATGTGCATGGAGGTCAACAATATTTCTGTGATAGATTTTATTTTATTATGGTTCCTTTGGCCTCAGATAAGCTTGCTCTTTGTAAGATTTCTGGAATGGGTTTGTAAATTAATTTCTATCCATGGGGAATTTCCCTCTCTTTATATTAAATCTTCTTATCTTCCTGAAAGAAAATACCTAAAGTATGTTTTCTACATTTTATAAGTTTTGTTAAGATCTATTATTATTTCCATTAAGAAAAAATGTCTTTTTTAAATACTGACTTTTACCTGTGTCAAATTTTTCCTTAAACCTGGTTAATAGGTCATTGGAATGGGCAGAGCATAAGAATTGGGAACTAAAAAGACCATTAGAACAGCTAGTTGGACATGTAACTCCTTGGGGGACATTTTTCTTTAAAAAAATGCCATTCCATTAAATAGTAAATATTAATAATAATAATACTAATAATCTAAAACAATCACACATGGGTTTGAATGTTTAGATAGAGGTATTATTTTTTTGTCTCCTAAGAAGAATACAGCAGTTAATTGGCAACATCTTCATGCTCATGACTCAAAAACATATATTTTTAGTTCTCTGGCTTCAGGGGTGTGCTTCCAGATGAGGAGCCCAGTAAAAACTGGCCATGAATTTAAATGTATGTCGTAAGTTTTCTTAGACCCACTGTTTAATTTAAGGTTAGAAACTCTGCCTTCCTAAATGATTCTTGAAAATGTTCATCATCTCAAAATGCACTTTGAGACAGAAAAATATGTATTGGATTTCTCAAATATTTTTCTTAGAGGCTTCCAAGATCCTACAGAGAGTCACATTTATCTGTCATTATTAAAAATTAAATCTTATTGGTAGTGGATGATATTTTTACCTTACTTGAATTTATATATACCTAAAAATGATTTAAATTCTCTATAGAAAAACACTATAAACTATATAAGCAAAGGAGATACAGTCAAACAAAATCAAGCAGAAAAAAGAGAAAATAAATTTCTCATAGCTTAACAACAAAAGTGATTTTGTCACAAAATACTATTATGTTTATAAAAAATAAGGATGTATTAAACAATTAAAATTAGATTCTGGTGTATAAGTTTTCAAATGCAATCTAAGAAATAAGAGTTTTATTGCTGACCTTCACATAATATGTAAACATCACATAAAATATATGTAAAAACCAGAAGTAATGTTTGACATAAGACAGATTTAAATACAAAGCAGACTCTTTCAAAAACTAAATCCTTAATTTAAGTTTACATATTCCAAATTACATCCAGTGTTGGGGAAACATCTAAATTTGCTTTATATAACAACAAAATGGAACAACACATAATTTTACAGAAGTCAAACATCAGATAATGACCCCATTTGAAAGGACCAATAACTTTAAAGCTATAAAAAGGATACTATTGATTATTGATGATAATTTCATTCTTCTTCAAAAATAGACTCAAGTTTATTACCCTACATTAATGTGCCGATGTAAAGCAGATTTAGGCAATTTCACTGTGACATTTTATCCCTGAGTTATTAAATTGCCGTTGCCTTCCTACACACTAATGTTAAAGGTTAATGCTAATGTTCTTCTTTTATCCAGTGCCTTACTTCACTTAATGCAATCATGCATGACTTTCATTAAATCATGCAGCAAAAGCAATTGCAGAAAAAATTAACATCTAAATTTAGGGCAAAATAACCTTACAAAAATAAAGAAATATTGGTTTAGTTAGGTACACAATGCAGTTGTAAAATAAAATATATATTGAATTTATCACATAAAAGAGAACATTAAATCATACTATAATATTTCCGAAGTGCTCTCTCTAGTGTTGCTTTTGATACCCGAGTATCTATTAGAAGTATAGTGTAGACAAAACATGTGCTACTCCTGTACAAATCTGCTTCAGAGCTGTGCTGCTCCCATTCTGATCAAGTGTGTTGCTCAGTAAAAGGGTCACTGACATGATGCTGAAATAAAAAAGGTATAATTGCTTTGCATATTTTCAAAGTTCCATTTTATATTATCAGTCTTTATATAGTATTAATTTTATTCTTACATGTGACAAATGAATAAAATCCATTATCTTTTGCTTCTGTCTTTTCTTTTGGAAGGGGGAGTTTTACATCTTATTTTTAATGCACAATAGCTCAATTATCCAGCATGTTTGGGAAATGCAACATCTTTGTAGATTGAGGTACACACTGTAATTATGTTTCTAATAGCAGAAGATTTCCTATTCTGAACTTGACTCTTAGCTCTGTTTGTGTTACATCTCTGCTTACATGTTGATTGTGTGCTATTATCACAGTTTTCACAACCATTACATTAGTTGTGAAAGCTTTCTTTAAGTGAAAGCTCATATTCATGTAAATATTCAGAAATGAATTATAAAAGAGCAGAGTATTACTCTTTTATGAATTATACAAGAGTATACTCTGATTAAAGGTAGTTGTTCTCTCACCAAAGGCATCCACTTCTCTGTCACTCTAGATTAGTTTTGCCTATTCTTAAAATTCATATAGAATCATACATTGTATACTCACCATAATACATTTGAAATTCATTTATTTTATTGAGTCTATTGATATTGGATTTTATTTCATTGCTGAGTAGTATTGAGTATATGAATATTCCAAATTATAATTTTAATGATGGACAAGTATAGTTTTTCAAGTTTTTAACTGTCATAACGAAGCTGGTATAAACATTTTAAAATAAGTCCTTCTATGAAAGTTTGTTTTTATTCTTGTTGGGTAAAAACCTTGAAATAGAACTGCTAGATCCTTTATAAGACCTGTATGAACAATTATGAAACTGTTTTCCAAGTAGTCGTACTATTTTATATTCCACCAGTGAAGTATAGTATTTTGGTTACTCTATGCTTGCTAAATTTTGGTGTTGTCTTTTTATTTAAAGCTATAATAATGCTATGTTTTGCAGTTGTTGGCAAGCTTCCGTGGTATAAATTCTTTTATTATGTGTTGTTTCATGTTACTCTATGTTTCTCAACATAGGGTAAACCAATTTTGTACACTCTGCTCTTGCGAGTTTTTGTGATTTGGCTTCAGCACCACGGCAACTGCCATAAATGTATGTATACTTAGGTAGTGAAGTGCTTTGCATGCCCTTACATGTACCTCTTATGTTGACACAAAGAGTAAAGAGACAAGAATTAAAAGTCAAGATGCAATAAAACTGATATTTTAATTGCTCTCTCAAGGTCATTCTTAGTTGGACTTTTTAAAAATTTGTGTGTGTGCTTATGTGAAAGTGAACAACACACAGGTTACCAGTAAAGTCAGCTGCCACTATATTGGTTCATGCTCTAGTTTTACCCATGATTGCTCTTTCAAGTATCTGTGTACATGCCAATAAAAGAAAAAACACAAACATCTCAGTATTATTAAGAAAAAAGATTTGACTTCACAGACCTTTTGAAAAGGACTGAGAACTCTTACAATTCCATGGGCCACAATTTGAGATGATATATCTAGTTTATCAAAACATTGGAAAGTTTATATCGTGGATATAACTTTTAACTCTGAGTTATTACAACTCCTTTTAGTTTCTCTCTTTATAAATGATTAAAATATTCAGAAAATCAAAGAAGAAGGATGATTGATATAAAAATGAAGTCAATATAATTATGGTTTATATTTCACTTTTCTCTAACTTCTATGAAGTAAAAAGGATACTTTGTTTGATATATAAGTATTATTAATAAAATAAATGCTAACAATCAAAACTAATGAATTCTTGGTACCTGCTATGTATCTCTCAATATTTAATAAGGTACAATGGAGTTTTATAACTTGTGAGTAATGAATCATTGCACATACCAATACAAATGTTAAATTTGTAATATAAATGCAAAATGAAAGTAATGCCAAAATATTCATTCACTGATTATAAGAAAGCAAAATTTTATATAAGGAAAATAACAGACTGAAACTTATGGATAAACTTTAAATGCTTTTAGAGATACATCAATTTTCACACAAAATACAGCCACCATATATAATGAACAATAAATGGAATATAACAAATAGAATGCAAAATCCTTAATGAAACATTTCAGCTACAGTTTATGTTATGATGTTATATTTTTATATATGTATAAGTTTATCACATTAGAAAAAATAAAATTACTACTTAGCAATAAAATTATGACTAGATAACCTCTTCTACAGAGCAAATTATGAATGAAAATGTGGCAAATACTTGGGGAGAAAAAGCAGATTAATAACTCAAGAATCATTATTAGTAGAGAAAACTCATTGCATACTAGGAAGAATGTTATAAAACTTTGTGTAAATTTTTTTTTTATTCCAAAACAGTCCATACCATAGCTATTTTGGGTTATGAAGCAAAACACATAATTATCAGGATATAAAACTCAGTAATTCAAGAAAGGAATCATTAAAGCTCAATAGGGTGAAACCAGACAATCCAAAATGAATTAAATTATTCAATTGGATTTAAAATAAACTTTAACATTTTAAAGTAAGGAAGCTTAATAAATTATCATTTTCAAAAAATTTTCCAGAATAATACAAGGCAGTATCCATTAATCCTTATTAGAATGTTGTAAGTTAAAACACTTTATCTAAAGTAACAGGACTAGTAATAAAGATTAAATTATGACCATCCACATCACATATTACATACATATTAACATAAGTGCTTTCCCTTTATTTTAACGTTACATATCGATAAAAACAGCAAAAGCCAATGAAGACCAGTGTGTCAAATGCAGCCTGTCATCTGTTTTGTATTTCCTACAGCCTAAGGATTTCTATTATAATTATAAAGAGTTGAAGGAATGAAAAAGGAAATGATATTTTATGACAAGTGAAAATTATACAAAATTCAAATTTAAGGTCTATGATCAAAGTTTTATTGGAAAACAGCCATGCCTATTTATTAATTTTGTCTATGGCTGCTTTGCATTACAAAGGCAGAATCGAGTTGTTGCAACAGAGGCCAGATGGCCTGCAAAGATGAAATATTTACTATCAGGTCTTTTACAGAAAAAGTTTACTAACCTCTATAAAACAATCAGAGATTATATTAATAAGATAATACTTTTCAAGTAGTGAATCAGACTTTAATTACAAAGCTGAAATAATTCTCGTAAATCATCTCTAGAGTTGCTTGACCTACTATGTAGGCTGAATTATCTTCTATGCTGCTTGTGTTCCCCAAAGTAGAAATAGCCTACTATTAGAAAATAATATTTGAGAGAAGTGAAAATCAACATGCTTTCACAATTAAAATTATTATGTAATCAGAAAATAAAAAAGAATAACTTATTGTAAAATTTATATAAAATCTCAAAGGATGTCAAGTAGCCAAAACTATTTTGAAAAAAAATCTTGAAAAAGGAGAACACAACTGGAGGTCTCAAACTTGTACATCAAAATAAATAAGATATGTATGAGTACAAAATAAATAAATAAAAGTGTTGTACAGTCAGACACTGAAGAATTATCCCATTTAATACTTAGCGCAGCTCTAAAGCAAATCTCTGTCTCCTCCTCCTCCTCCTCCTCCTTCTCCCCACCCCCCTCTTCCTTGTTCTCCTCTTCCTCCTCCTCTCTCTTTCATAGAACTAAAAGGAGCATCAAGGACTTTGATTTTAATAGTCAGACTCAACAAGTCTTTTTATGCAAACCAGACTCTGCCATTTACCTTGGAAGTGCTGAATGTACAGTCACTGCTGTCTACAAACAAATGAATAACTCAGTTGCAACTTCTCCTTGGTACACTTTTCAGCTACAGCTGCAGGTGCACTTTTAAATATTTTTTTCTATCCATCATCTTCAAAGATTTTCTTCCTGTTGTTAAGCCTATCTAGAATTTTAAAATTTTATTTTTTAGGGTTTAATTATTATTGCTATGTGTTTTGAGACATAGGAATTATTGGAACATAAACTCACTGTGTGATCTTGGCTTGGAAATCAATATGAAAACAACTTCTAATTTATACATTTTTGAGGGTAAATAACTTCTAAGTGACTGAATCCTACATAAATTTAATAGTTGACAAAAAGTCAATTTGTTGGTGGAGTAGCAGAGTTTTGTGGTCATTTTCTCACTATGTTCTGTAGGCTTTTTCATAAAGTGAAGTTATGATGCAAAGGAATAGATGTTTTTTATCCCATTAATCCCAGCTCTTAGTTGTAGTATCTTATGTTGCCTTCTCCATAATCTGATATATCAGAAGTGAATAAATATTCTCTGAAATAAATTCCTTGAAATAAATATACCTTTTAGAGTAGTATTTGAAGTTGGGGACAAGCTAATCCACCTGATGGCAACAATGAATAATTTCTTTATTTGTTTCCAATGGATAATTTCTTTAATACCGGTCATTTCCACTCATTCTGATTAACAATACAGTTGAGACCCTTCTGCTTTACTGAACCATGTAAAAAAGAAGAGTGATTTAATGATATAGAACTATTGCTAAAATGATTTGCATGTTGGTATTTTCTTCTTTTCTTCTATGGAAACATTATAATACCCAACAACCTTCCCTTTTGGAACCCTGAGATTATAATTTATATTCATAATTTGCTATAGAGCAATTTTTTGTTAAAAACTAAGAAAATGAATGAGGTATACTTTAAAAGATAGGCTTCTAGTGAAGCATCAGTCATTCCAGCAGATAGTTCTGAAAGTGAAATTTATTGCAAAATATCTTGACAATTATAGAGAAAATGATAAAATATCTTGACATTAAAGCCAAGTACTTCATGTTTTTCCAGGACTTCACTGAATTTTAGATCGATAATTCTTAATATTTTTTATTATATTGATTTCCACCTCTAGCAAATACAATACAATAAATAATAAAAGAGAACAAGGAAGGTGCTAAAAAGACAACAGAAAAAGAAAGAACTATGAAAGTTTGCCAAAATGAAGAGCTATAACAAAAGGATATAATAAAATGATTATTCAGTAAGAAAAGAGAGTATGTTTGAAATTTTCTGTTAAAATAACTAACAAAATAAATAATGAAATTGGAAAATTTCAACAAAAAATGGAAAATACTATGCAACATTCAGAGTATGACAGGATAAGTTTTCATTAGCATATCCCAGCAGGTGGGCTATGGCATGCTAATGTGGTGTGACTATGTTACAAGAATGCTGATATTATTGCCTCTTTGAGGTCTTGGATCACTTGGAGCAAGTAGTAGGACAATTCCAAGGCCCATTTTCTAATGCCAAAGCATTGTTGTCCATTTAATCCCTTGTTGTCTGAAATGAAAATATTGAGAGGTACCATTCTGGATAATTTATAGCAGAGGAAGACAAAAGTGCTCAGAGAAAGAAAACTGTTAAAATTAAAGATACTTGCTTGGAGCAATGGATGCATGATGCAGTGGGCAGATAACGTTTTGTTGAGTTGTACACTTGAAAATCTGTATGGTTTTATATACAAGTATTGCTCCAATAAATTCAATTTTAAGAAAAGATTATCTGAAGTTGAAACTCCATGTTGTAAGAAATTACCAATTCTTACTTATTTTTGTTTCTCATACTTAGCAGATGTCCAACACATAGGCTGTACAGTAAATATGATGAATGGACTTAAAATGTCATTTCCATATATTATCAACATAAAAATTGAGATATTTTACATTCTTTTTTATACTGAGTCTTCAAAGTCCACTTTGTATTTTATAACTTCAGCGTGTCTCAATTTACCATCTACATTTCAAGTGCTCAACACCCAGAGAGAACTAGTGGTTACCAAGTTGGACACTATTTGTCTAGACAAACTAAATGGTAACAAACCACCTCTGTGCTTTCCAGCCCCCCTTTCCTGTTTGCTCTGTTCTTTTTTACAGATTGTTTTTATACTTCATCCACAGATCTATTTACTCACCCTACATGTATTGAAAATGGATGGTGATATGGCATACTAATCATCCTGTGAAAAAAATCAGTGATAGGAGAAACAACTGCAAGACACACTCAGGTTGAAGAATAGAAATGAGTTAACCAGAAGAAAGAGAAAGAGAGAGAGAGGGAGATTAAAATAATAGGCAATTACACAAACAAAGTCATGCAAGAGGCGAGAAAAAAGGGATGCACACATACACATACAGAGGAAAGAGTAGCAACTAACACTTTGGGGAATTGCTGAAATTAAATTATATAAGTGTATGTTTTAGTTAAAATGATGTATCAATGGATCACTACCAGATCAATATGAAAAAAAGCCAGATTTGGAAGGGTATTCCAAATAGAGCACCCCAACAGAGATAAGAATAATATATTTGCTTTCATGTACAATTTTTAACATTTTTATAAAAAATTAATATCCCACATAATTTACGGAGTATGTTAAAAACATTCTAAATGGGAAAGCTAATAAATGTATATCCTAAACTGTATGTATCTTGAAAAAAACCCTAGAAAAATTACATCTTTTAAATGAATAAAATATCTAACTTGACCAGATTCAGCTATCTTTAAAAAAAATTTAGATTTCCAGCCCCACCCTTTAAGAATATGCTTACTAGATGGAGAATAGTGATTTGTATATCTCACCAGGATTTTCTGATGATTAATTTTTCATTCATTATGGAAAGGTCCTTGGTTCAATGATTTCAAAGCACTGAAGGTTCTTGTTTCGATGATTTCCACCTTTGGAAAACAGACTTCATAAAAATGTTAGTAGGACGAAGGCAGGGAGGAGTTCTGGCAGCAACCAGTGTTCACTGTAAGTAACATTCCTGAGAACATTTTTTTGGAAAACACATCGTAACTAGAAGACACTTTACATCAAGATAGCTATCATTTTGGAATAATAGCTGCTCTCCAGTTCCATCCATGCTGTCAAAATTATGTGAGCGAATTTTATATCAGTCATCAATTCAAGACTAATATAAAATTCCAAGAACTTGCCCTCCCAGAGAACAACTTATTTAAATATCCTTAGTCTATGAGTTGGAAATCACCGAACATTTGCATTGCTGTTGTAGAATCCTGACTTGTGTACATGTAAATACTGCAATTTCTTTTTTAAATGACATGTTTTATTACGTCTGAAGTCAGGTTTCTTCAGTAGCTTTGAGAAGAGCTTGAAATCAGGGATTATATCATCTGCTGAAAAGTACAAACACTACCCTGGTTACACATTAAGGAATAAGAAGGGTACAAACAACTCCACAGGTTTTACACAATGAAAAGCACATTGAAGCTTACCTATAAACTACCCTGGACATATTTTTCTTTTAGATTTCAGAAACTTTCAGATTATCAACCCTGTAATGCCCTGTACATGCATTTTTTTTATTGTTGCTCATTACAATTGCCCCAATTTTTCCCCTGTCTCTCTGCCCTGCCCTGCCCACTTGCCTCAGTCAGCCCCAACCCTGTTGTCCATTATCATGGGTCCTTTATACATGTTTCTTAACTAGACTCTTCATCTTCTCTCCTCATTATCCCTCTCCCCCTTTCCCTCTGTTCACTGTCCATTTGTTCTTTCTTTCCAAGTCTCTGGTTCTATTTTGCTCATTTGTTTTGTTGATTATGTTGAGATCATATAGTAAGATCCATACGGTACTTGTCTTTCACAGCCTGACTTACTTCACTTAGTATAATGCTCTCCAGTTCCATCCATGCTGACACAAAGGGTAAGAGCTCCTTCTTTCTTTCTGCTGCACAGAATTCCATTGTGTAAATGTACCACGGTCTTTTGATCCACTCATTAACTGATGTGCACTTAGGCTGTTCCCAGCATTTGGCTATTGTAAATAATGCTGCTATGAACACGGGGGTGCATAGGTTCTTTCGAATTGGTGTTTCAGGATCCTTAGGGTATAATCCCAGAAGGGGAATCACTGGATCTTAAGGCAGTTCTATTTTTAGTTTTTTTGAGGAAATTTCAAACTATTCTCCATAGTGGCTGCACCAGTCTGCTTTGCCACAAACAGTGCACTAGGGTTCCCTTTTCTGCACATCCTCACCAGCACTTGTTTGTTGATTTGTTAATGATGGCCATTTGGAGTGGTGTGAAATGGTATCTCATTATAGTTTTAATTTGCATTTCTCTATTGGCCAGTGACGCTGAGCACTTTTTTTCATATGTCTATGTGCCCTCCGTATGTCCTCCTTGGAGAAGTAAATTTTTTATTTTGAGTAGGAACTGAACCACGTCCCTGGTGGATTTATTAACTTAAAAATCAACCTTGGTTGGCCTAGCCAGATAATATATTGATTTTGCTTACTGTGGGTCATTTTGGTTTAATTATGAAATTGGTTTTATTATAATAATATGCTTTGATTGAACCAAGAAAATTCACTAATGAAAGGAAGATTAAATATATACATGAAGCTATAAAAGTTTAAATTATTTAAATAAAATTAGAATATATTTGTTGATAGACAATGAATAATGGCTTTAATCATCATGCAGAATTTTTAAAAATTATTTGGTGCTAAAGGCTAATTACCTATAAGCTGTCTAGAATTTAAATTAGAGCCACTTCCACATTTGACTAAACACGGACATTTTGATGATTGTTCAGCAAATGATTACTTCTGGTATTTTAAAGAGAACACATGCTCCATTTTGATGGCTTCCTTCCTCAGTGTAGTGACCTTAGCTATAGAGTTATCAACTTTCATGGCATCATGCCTCAAAGTTCCATGCTTTGTCTTCCTACATATTCGTATTGTGTAATTATGGGAATTAGTAATGGTTTTTCAGTATGATGATTGAAGTTCTTAAAATGTAGAACTTCAGACCTTTAATTTTACATTTTATTTCTATTACCTGATGCAAGTGAAAGAAAAAATGAGGCTTTTGAAAATCATTCATTATAAATATTTCTCTTGTTACAGTTATTCCATTTAACTGTTTCAGCAATATCAAGGAACAAGCAAGAATGTTCATTTGTAGGGTTGTAAAAACCATAAGAGATATTATAAGAAACTCGATCATTTTTTAGTAACTGAACTAGAACTACCACAGACATTCCATATATCCAATAAAAGTGCAGATAAAAATGAACGCATCTCCATAGTAATATATTAGAAACTAACATTTCAATGACTATTTTAAGTACTGAATATAACATCAATTGCAGAAAATGGTCTTAACAGCTCATCAGGCAGCTAGAAAAGGGAAGCTTTCAAAATAATTTCATATATAATTCTCAGGTATGAGGCCATTAATAAAGTGGCAAAACCTTCTTGGGGTAGAAAAGATTTAGAGACTAAATTATAAAAATAGGATTATTTAGACTTTAATGATTCAGAACCATCTTTTAGTATCTTTTTTCTAAGAATATTCTACAAAACTTACTGTTTTAAAGGATAACTATCATTGTAAGTTTTAGGAATATGATCAGTAGTTAAATTTAAGTATTATATATTCAATAACAACTGAGATGCTCCACTTTTAAAAAATAATGCAGAGTGAGAACTAATTTATCAAAAAACAAGGCAAACTTTGTAATATGACAAAGTGTATTTTAATAAACTGTTAGTTTCATTTTTATACCAAAAATTGAGGTATTATTATATTTTATAACATACCAATACAACCATTCATATTTGATATCATATTTGTGCAATTTCAATTCATAGGATTTCCCAGCCATATTTACTGCAGAGTTTTGGACGTACTGCAAATCTTTCAATTTCTCTTACTTTCTCTCTCTCTCTCTGTCACTCTGTCTTTCTTTCATACATACACACAGGAACACACACTCTCTACCCTCTGGACAACTTCCTTGGGTTGCCAAGGAAATAATTTAAAGCCAATATGTACCCTTTCACTTGTAGAAAATGCACACAACAAATGATGCTATCTAAAAAAATTTGAATTTTCAGGGTTTCATAATAAAATACACCTTCATTTTTATTTGTCCCACCCCCCCAAAATGCAAAAGCTCACACACAAGAGATTTAAAGATTGTGGAAGGAAAGAGGGTTGGATGACAAAGTTTTTATCTACATTTGTAAAATAACAAAAATAGTTTGTATTTTCTAAAACCAAACCATAAAATAATTCTGTGATACAGGATTTCCTTAAAAACATCAGTGAATTTTTGCATTTCTTAAATCATTAGTGATAGTTACTATACAAATTACTATATACCATTTCTTGCTTACGAGAAGTTTTTCTAGTGCTCTATAACTTTGGCCTCATTCCAACAGGAATTCATTCTCATAGTCGCTTTTATGAGATGGTTCTTCTGACCAATGTCATACCAACTTGTTGCTAAAGCTTCTTGAAACATAACCTTAAGTCTCTCCAAAGTTCCACAGGCTGAAAATTATTTGGCCATTGTATGGGTAAACAGGCATTTTCACACAATCTTAGTAAGATTAGAAATTGGTCCTACTTTGTTGAATGTTGATATGCAACTTTTATCAAAGTTAAAATTGCAAATACCCTTTAAAACAGTTGTTTCATGTCTGGGAATTCATCCAAATGTTAAAATGTACATATGTAAAAATATGTGTGCATGAAAATGTTTCATTGTACATCAGTATGTCAGAAAAGCAACAGAAGTGCAATGAGGCCTTGTTAAATAAATTATAGTTATCTATGCAACACAGCATATGATATTTTGTTTTTAATTTCAAGGTAAAAGTATACACTTAATATGGAAACTACTTGACATAAATTAGTATGTGAAAAAAGTTTTACCAAAATAAACTATTTAGGTAAAATATATATATTTACTTATATAATTACATAAAATTTTAGAAATATACATAAGAAATCTTAGTTCTGATTATCTTTATGAAAGAAACTTAGAAAAGGAAACTTTTCTTTTTTACTCTTTTACTATCTTGAAAAATTTAATATAAAAACAAACTAATGTACCACATTTTTTTATTGTTTTTTAATTTATTGTTGTTCCATTATAGTTGTCCGGTGTTTTCCCATTGTTCTCCCCTGCCCCATACCCCAACCCCCACAGTCAATCCCCCGCAATTGTCCACACCCATGAATCTGCTATTCATGTTCCTTTGCTTGCCCCTTCCCCTTTTTTCCCCATTATCCCCCTCCCACCTCCCCTCTGGTCACTGTTGGTTTGTTCTTTATTTCCTAGTCTCTTATTCTATTTTGCTCATTTATTTGTTTTGTTCATTAGATTCCTCAAATAGGTGAGATCATATGGTATTTGTCTTTCATCAACTGGCTTATTTCATGTAGCATGATATTCTCCAGTTCTATCCATGCTGTTGTGAAGAGTAGGAGTCCTTTCTTTCTTTCTGCTGCATAGTGTTCCATTGTGTGAATGCACCAAGAGTTTTTTATGTACTTATTCAGAGAGAGGCAAAGTGAGCAAGAAAGAGAGGGAGAGAAATATTAATGTGAGAGAGAAACATTGATCAGTTGCTTCTTGTAGAGACTGAACCTGAAACACAGGCATGTGCCCTGACCAGAAATTGAATGGACCACCCTTCATTTGTGGGATGATGCCATACAAACTGAGCCATACTGGTCAGGGATGTACCACATGCTGAAAGACATTTAGCTGTTTCCATGTCTTGACTATTGTGAATAATGCTGCAATCGTGCCTAATTCTTTCCATTTACATCTCCCAAATCATTTCCACTGCAACACTTCAATAGCTTCTTAAATTGTTACTTTTCATTCAGTTTCAACCTCTCAAATTTGATTTCCCATAGAGCACAAAGCTAATCTTTTAAATACGTAAATCTGGTAGTGTCACTCACTATCTTTAAACTCTTCAATGGAATCCCACGGAGATGAAAGAAACTTCTTAACATGGCTGATAGAGCCTGATATTGTCTGACCCCTGATTTTATCTCACACAACTCTTTTCTCCTTCATCTGTTCCACACATGGACCTTCCTATGTCTGCTCTTAAAAACATACCTTAGGTTTTGAGTTCACCACCCAAAATCAATTTCCCATCCATCACTATTTATCCTCCCTTTACCCTCTTCTGAAACCTATATAATTTTATTAACTAATCTCTCCCCTGTAAATTCAATTAAAAATATATCTACAAGAAATATCCCTTAGACACAACATATGAGGTTCCTAGAGGCAACAGAAGAGAAGCTTTGTGGCATTGGATTTGATAACTATTTATTGGATATGACACCAAAGCATAGGCAACGAAAGACAAATGGAACAGTATCAAACTTAAAAGTAAACTTTCATTCACCAAACAATACAATCTACAGAGTGATTTTCTGCACCATCCTTGCATTTAGAAAGAATGCCTATGTCTCACATTGAATGTATCTTCAATATATAGAACTTTGATGGGATGATAGAGTGTTCTCAATAAATACTTATAAATTCATGAATGTTTTAAGGAGAATTAAACAATGCATAGATTTCTAGTAACATCTGAACTAATGAATGACTCTCAGTTCAGCAAGATGTGAAAGTTGTTTCCTGCCACAGGGTTGGTTTTATAAACAAATTGATTGAAGTATTTGACTAATGTGAGCAAAGAAGAGTGACAACCTATTAGGTGGAAAGTGAGTGATAGATAGACGAAGGCTTAGATGTGGACAGATGAAGGATGGGTAAAATGGAAAAGCTGGACAATTAGGTAGGAGTCAAATGAAATCATGTTTAGATTGGCTCATTTGTCATGAATGTGAAAGGAAACAGAATCAAACAAAAAAGCTGGGAACTAAAATAGGTAGTGAGAAGAAAGGACCAAATGCAGAGAGGTAATGAAGAAATGTACATCTCAGATGTTGAACTATATATAAATAGAAGTATATTTAGGGTATGTGCATACTTGAATTATTTTGACCAAAAGGTCCATACCGTGCTTTTCTTCAGTTCTGTGATACACTGAAAACCTGAATGAAACATCAGAAAATGTAACAGATGGGATTTTTAATTTAAGAATTGCATTCCTGAATATTTTAATAAATGTATAAGTGATAATAATGATGATGATATTATGCCTTTAGATATACCAAGATATTTAAATTTTACTAACTGTACAGAGAGGACAATTGTTGACAGACACACAGGGTCCATTGTTAGAGAATTAATTCCTATTACAATTTTTTATAACATTGAGTGAAAATCTTGCACTTCTATTTTATTTTATTGATCATAGTCTTGCCCTTTATGCTAATACAGAATGTCTGTTCCTTATACATGATGAGACATATATCCAATAGTTACCATCTTAACACATAATGAATAAAGTAATTTACAAGTTAAACATTGATATCTCCACTCATTTGATTTTTTTATTATAATATGTACAACAGAACACTCAGTAATCTGGTTATTATGTTGTGTGATTCAGCTTTTCAAAATTACCTATAAACTATGATATGCCAAAATGTATCATATGGGGACATAACATCCTAATTTTTAAGTGTACATCTGTAATGTTGCATACATTTGGCCTGACATATGTGTATCCTTACATTGTTTTGTTAGTTTGGCAATAGATATTGATACGAATACAACCTGGAGTACACTTGAACTTCTGTGTGTGTGTGTGTGTGTGTGTGTGTGTGTGTGTGTTTGTCAAGTCTGCCACTTGTATGGCTAAATTTTGAAATAAAAGAAAATTAATAAATTTAATCTCAAAATTATCATATTGGTTTTAGTCCATTGTTATAGTTGTAATACACATCCAACATATCAATCAAGTATTCACTTATGTTTGTGTCTATAAATCTTATAACATACACAAGGACTTCCCTAAATGTAATAGATAAGTAAGAGAGATGATCCTCAGTGTGGAAATTGAGGCACAAAAGAACATTCCCAGAGACTTTTAGTTGCACAGTAGAGGGACCCTTGACTAAGTTCTCTGCACAAGCAAAGTTGAACACTGAATAAACTTTTTACCAACTCCACTGCCCACTCACTGCAGGAAGGACATTTTCCAAAGAATCCATATTCATGCCAAAGAAAGAAGAAATCATCAAACAGAATTGAGGAAGCAGACTAGAGTTACAACTATTGAGCTATTTAGATATTAATTTATCAATATGTATGGACAACTAACATTTTTAAAAGTTGTAGAATGTTTCTTAGAGAATATATTTGGAATACGCAAGTAGCCCTATGTTTAAAAAATGTTTCTTGACTCCCACTTGGGGCTGGGCAGTCACCATTCTAGGCTCTGGGGATAGACGTGTGAACCAGCTGATAAGGTCCTAGCTAGCAAGGACCAAACAATGAGGAAAATGAATGAATGGACATGAAAGAAAAGTTTAGTCATAAGTCATGCCAGCTGAAACATTCAAGAGTTTTTAAATAAAATAAGAACAGATTTATTTAACGTACATGTTTGGTGTGATAAGCTTTAAAAAGTTGAAAAAAAGAAGTGAAATATCTTCAAAACAATACTGTTGTTAAATGAAGAAATTATTTTTTTACTTAAGTCTAATCATGAGCAGGGACTGTGTCTTTCCTAGATAAGGATTTTAAAATGACATATTTGTTTAATTAAAGGTATAGAAGTTAATGGTTTTGCAAAAGGGTAAACAATTTTTATTGAAACATTTGCAGCGTATGAAATTAATACGGCAGAACCAGCTTAACACCACAGAATGACAAACTGGTCATTAATTCAAATTTGTTTTAGTCTTCCCCTTCTGAGTACCAGGATATTTTCCTGTTGTCATTATTCAATGAGGTACCAATTGCAGCTGTAAATTTTGTTTTCATTGAAAACAATGAACTTATTTAAATATGGACTCCATCACAAAGTTACATAAAATCAATTAAGAACCAAAAATAAATATCTTAAGAAGACTTTGTTCAATTAATTTCAGTCTGACCAATAAGCAAAATATTTTTAAATTTATGTAATTCTTATATTACATTAAATTTAAATATTTTATTTATTTATTTGTTTGTTTGCTTATTTATTTATTTCTAGGGAAAGAGGAAGAGAGGAAGAAAGAGAGGGAGAGAAACATCAATGCGTGGCTCCCTCTGGCATGGCCCCCACTGGGCACCTGACCTGCTACCCAGACATATGCCCTGGCTGGGAATCAAACCAGTGACCTTTTGATTCTCAGGCTAGCGTTCAGTCCATTGAGCCACACTAGCCAGGGCTAAATTTAAATTAATACATTTTCTAACTACTAATTTGTATTTTGAAGGAGATAACAGCATTTTTGCTTTTTTCTTATCATAAAATAGACAACAAACACTATACACACACACACACACACACACACACACATATATTTAATGTGATTGGAAGAGTTGCTAGAACAATTGAATAGATTAAAATAAACCTATCTGCAAAATGTCAAATTGTAATCAGGCAGGGAAAATAACATTGTTTTCTAGCTAGTAGAATCATGCTAATTTGTATTGTTTCTTCTATAATTAGATGTCTTGGTGTTCATCATTCTTTATTTAAAACATTCTCTAGTGACCCTTTCTAGAAGAGATAAACCATGTTGAAGGCTTTTTAGACATAAATATTCTCCTGGAGTAAAATATTTTGAAAACTCTCCATACCATAGCCATATTGGGGCCCCCAAATATCATTATTTTATATAGATACAAATATAAATTTTGGTTCAAAGATGTAAAGATAAATATCTCCTGCATTACGAGAAGTGGCCTTAATTTCAATGACTGACTAAATGATAAAAACAGTGAGGAATGTGATGAAAGTGTTTCCTAATCAAAAGCAAAAATGTTTTAGTTTTTACAATTTTCAATTGAGCAACTTAATTCCATTGGTTAATACTGGTCACTAATCAAATAGTAAACTAACGAAATATAACTAGAAAGCATGGTATCTATGCATAATTATGTTCCTATATTAAGAAATTAAGCAGGTTGGTGGTAAAACTTACTGGTTTCAATCTTTAAAAATATGATACGAGAAGATTAAACTGTTCTCCATTATATATTTTGATAATTCCTTCCAATTCTCAAAGAGAATTAAAGAAATATAAATCTGAAATATGTTTTTAATTCCAGAAATCTTTGTTTCCACATGCATATCCTAAGGAATTTCTCTTGTTTAGCCAAGCTCAGCCGTCTTCTAGAGTATTCACATAATTAAGCATTATACACATTTAATATCTAATGATGTGGAATAACCAAAAAGGAAAAGTCATTTCTCGTTAAAGCTATCTTTTTTTATTCAAAGAACACTGGATAAATGAAATTAATTATACAAATAATTCAAAAAATCTGTCATGTTTTTGTTTTAACATTTAATGTCATTGTGCCTTAGTTTTTTGTATATTCAATGTCAGAACACCACACAAATCAAATTGATATTATAATGAATAGTATAATATTTTTCAGCTTCCCAATTTGAAAAGTCAGATTGCTGGCTTAATATCCTAAATACAGATATTTCTGTGCCTCAGTTTGAATTCAGTCTACAAACTCCTTTACTATTGCTGTGCCAGTAGATTTTAGCTATCAAAAATCTAAACAGTAAATATTTTTCCATGTTTTGTTCATTTTTTTTATTCCCGGGACAAGACATATAACATTAGTTCAGAGTAGGTGTCTTTGGGTTCATCTTGATTGATACCGTCAGTGCTTCCTGAACTTGTGTGTTTTTTCCCCTCTCCAAGATAGGGAAGTTTTCTGTCATTATTTATTCAAACAGGTTTTCTATCCCTCACTCCTTTTCTTCTCCTTCTGTTATTCCTATCAGTTGAATGTTGTTATATTTCATGTTGCCCTGAAGTTCCTTCCCTTAAGCTACCCTCATATTTTCTGAGTCTTTTTTCATGCTGTTGTTCCACCTAGGTATTTCTTTCTACCTTGTCTTCCAGCTCGCTGATTCAGTCAGTCCCCTGCTTCATCCAGCCTGCTTGTAATTCCTTCTAGTGTATTTTTTATTTCAGATATTGTATTCTTCATTTCTTCCTGGTTGTCATATTTACTATCATTTATTGTCACTCTTGCTTCTGGTTGTTTGATAACTTGACTTTTTCAGAAGAACTTCATCTGCAATGACCTTTGAATCTCATCATTGAAAAAGGAAACAAAATAAGCAATGGGGCAATGGCGTAGGAAGGGTAAATGACAGCAGTGGACAATACCAGGTGTTAGCTCTCTTTCTCTGCTCTACACTGCCATTACGCCAGAATTGGCACCGGTTAGACATGTAGCCTGGTGTATGCATAGACAGATGTCCAGGAATATCCATCCTCCTCTGACTCACTTAGCCACGATATTGATAAATATTTGTGAAAAAAATAAATGCATCATAAAGTACAGACCTCATAGCTCAAAAAAACTATATACATAATAATTTTATTTACTGAGTGGGATGTGTGAATATAGATTTTATCATTTTTTGGAATGCAACTCTTTGAAATATACATCTAAAGTTTAAGTTCAACTTCCATTTTTACCAGCTGATTAAAACAATCTTTTCCTAGATTTGATTTCAAACATCATTAGCCCACTTCCTCTGTGTCAGGAATATACTGCTATACTACCAGTGGGAAAGTTGTCAGTGACATAAACATCTAAGAAAAGAGTTCAAGAGTATGACATGCAAAATGGAAGATAGATTGATGTTTCTAGTTCACACGTCCACTCAACATAATCAGTTGTCGAAGGAAATGATGGGTTATTTGACTAAATTTGCAGACATACTTCTTTTTGAGTTTGCATAAAACCTTTTATTTAAGATTAGTGTAATGGTAGAGTATAGGGTTAAGAATAGATTGGAATTTAAAATTCAGGTTAGTCCTGTATATGAGAAGGTTAATAACCAGAGGAAGGGTAGAGGTATAATGGAGAAAAGAAGGGAAAGGGGCAAGCAAAGGAACACAAATAGAGGACTCATGGGCACGGACAATGGGGGTGACTGACCGTGGGAGTGGGGCGGGTGGGGTAGGGAAGAGCAATGGGGAAAAAAGCTGGACAACTGTAACTGAAAAACAATAAATAAAAAAAAAATATCATTATATATAATGTCATTTACCATTATATAGTTGTAACACATGTTGGTTTTTTTAAATTGTTATTCAAGTACATTTTTCTATCTTTTACTCCCATCCCAGCCCACCCCCCCGGTGCTCCCCACCTCCCTCCCATTTACACCCTTCCCCTTAGTTTTTGTCCATGTGTCCTTTATACTTGTTCCTATAATTCCCTCTCTTTTCCCCTAAAATTCCCTCCCCTCTTCCCTCAGGTTACTGTCATCCCATTTTCTATTTCAATGTCTTTGGTTATATTTTCCTTGCTTGTTTTGTTGCTTAGGTTACTGTTAAAGGTGAGATCATATGCTATTTTTCTTTTACCGTCTGGCTTATTTCACTTAGCATAATGCTTTCCAGTTCCATTCATGCTGTTGCATAGGGTAGGAGCTCCTTCTTTCTTTCTGCCACATAGAATTTCATTGTGTATGTGTACCATAGTTTTTTGATCCATTCATTTACTGATGAGCATCTAGGTTGCTTCCAAAACTTGGCTATTGTAAATCGTGCTGCTAGGAACATTGGGGTGCATAGGTTCTTTTGGAATGGTGTTTCAGGGTTCTTGGGATATAATCCTAGCAGTGCAATTGCTGGGTCAAAAGGCAGCTCCATTTTTAGTTTTCTGAGAAAATTCCATACTGTTTTCCATAGTGGTTGTACCAGTCTGCAATCCCACCAACAGTGAACTAGGGTCCCCTTTTCTCTACATCCTCTCCAACACTTGTTGTCTGTTGCTTTGTTTATGATGGGCATTCTTACTGGTGTAAAGTGGTATCTCACTGTGGTTTTAATTTGCATTTCTCTGATGGCTAGTGATATTGAGCATCTTTTCATGTGTCTCTGAATCCTCTGTATGTCCTCCTTGGAAAAATGCCTGTCCAAGTCCTTTGCCCATTTTTTAATTGGGTTGCTTGTCTTCTTGGAGTGGAGTCATGTAAGTTCTTTGTATATTTTGGAGATTAAACCCTTGTCTGAGGGATCATTGGCAAATATGTTTTCCCATATTGTTGGGTCTCTTTTTATTTTAATGCTGTTTTCTTTAGCTGTGCAACAGCTTTTTATTTTGATGAGATCCCATTTGTTTATTCTTTCCTTTATATCCCTTGCTCTGGGGGACATGTCAGTAAAAATGTTGCTGCGTGAGATATCTGAGATTTTCCTGCCTATGTTCTTCTCTAGGATTTTGATGGTGTCGCAGCTTATATTTAAATCTTTTATTTATCTTGAATTTCTTTTTGTGTATTGTGTAAGTTGGTGCTCCAGTTTCATTTTTTTTTTTTTGCACGTAGCTGCCCAGTTCTCCCAACACCATTTGTTGAAGAGACTATTTTTACTCCATTTTAAGGTGTTGCCCCCTTTGTCGAATATTAACTGACTGTAGTGACTTGGGTTTATTTCTGGGCTCTGTGCTCTGTTCCATTGGTCTATGTGCCTGTTTTTATGCCAGTACCAGGCTGTTTTGATTACA
>PVKM010018357.1:0-25123 GCA_004027735.1 Carollia perspicillata
ATCCTTAAACAGCTGAAATTAGAGTGAAAATGCATCAATGGCCAGGAGAGGATGGGAACAGGTCCACTGTTGAAATAGAATATCAGTGATTTTGCAACTGATTTGGATGTATGATGGTGCACTAGAACTGAGAATGCATATATAAGGGTTGCCAAAGCATTATGCGAAACTGGCTCTTGACATGGTATATGTAAGTTACAGTTATTAGAAAACAGAAAACACCAAGGTGAACCAGCCCTGCCTTTATGAATGAATCATAAAGCTGCTTCTCTCAAAGCATGAAGAAAATATATTGAGCATGGCCTTCAGTGAAAGTCTGAATAAACACCTTGTCTGTCCAGACTGACAACATTGTGCCAAGTACAGGGCCATCTCCTTTACTTTAACCATTCCTGACTATGCCCTTAATCAGGGATGTACTTGGGTAACCATTCAGTGAAGTTGTCCACAGTTGCTCCCTGTAAATCCATAACAAACTGGTTTTGCTTGCATAAATGCTCTCCTAGCTACAAACTGTTTGTAGGGCCTAACAATATGTTTTGCATGTTTTCAGAGTAGTGCTTATGCTTTTGTTGGTCGTATTGCCTATCTCTGATGCTCAAGCTTTTTCTGATACTCTGATTGGGAAGAAATCCTTTCTTTTTTCAGTTTCCTAGTTTTTGTACCCACTTTATAGTATTAGCCAGAGCTCTTCTTAAATCAGAGAGGTTTTTTTAAATATACATGATTGTCTCCAAAATTTGATTGAAGGTAAGTTGAGGGTCTAAATCAGTATCTCAGTTTTTCTTCCAGTCTTTTAATGATCAAAAGTGGGTCTGCTGGTTGAACCTAACATCAGATACAAAAGCCATAGAAATCTCTTGAGGATAACAGAGCTGAGGAGCCATGAAGGCTTATAAATAAATTTTTGGAACCACAGTAGTAGAGACATTATATTCAAGCTTTCATATGTTTATGTGCCAAAAGAATATGAGTCTAGATGTAGTTTGTTGATAAAAGAAATACTGAGTAGCAGATATTTGTTATTTTTTATATATATATATAAATATATATATACTAAATATATATATTTATATATATATATATAAATAAAAAGATTTCAGCTGCTTGGAGAATATAGAAAATCAGGATGCTACAGAGGTGGAAATGACATATTACTGTCCCTATGGAGGCTGAAACTGCCAGGCACTCTAGTTTCCATTCTGCCCAGAGCAAGGGTGGAGGCTAATGATTGTCTGGTTAAATCACACTCACCCCTGAATTTATATGTTTCTTAGTTTGGGATCTTCCAAGAACAACCCTTGACACATGGTTTTGACTTGTTTATTTGGGAAGTAAATTCCAGAAGTTCTAACAAAGGAATTGGGAAAATGAGAGAGGAAATGGAGAAAAGCCAATTAAATGGACGTAGATGAGCAGATTCAACTACAAACACCTGAGTTTCAATCTGCCTGACTACCATCTGAGGAATCTTCTAGAAACCAAGTTAGAAGTATCTCAATGAGAAGCTGGGCCATTTATGTACCAGATTCCATACATTGTCAGTTGTCAGTTCAGGTTTTCCCAGTGCATGGGCTGAGTAAGTGCCTGGGGAACAAAAAGATCCTAGGAGGCAAAGTAAAAATGCATGAGAGGTAAGAGATGAGAGCTTGCCAGGAATTGTCCACTCTTGTGTCAGGTCAGCTCAGAGCTGGGCTGAAGGACTGGAGCAGGGTGGCATCAGTAGCAGCTCCTCTGAGCTAGACGTGAAGGGAACAAGATAGCAGGGGAATCTTCTGCAGTAATAAAGTCTGGTGGATACACTCAGGGCCTTGGGTCAGCATTGATATCCAGGGTAGAGTGCTACATAGTCAGCAATACACTCTAAGATTATCTAATTTAATCCTCACAACAACTCCTTCATAGCATGTGAGAGGAACCAGCCTTAGGGAAGAACATCTAACTTGTTCAAGATCATACAACTGCTATAGCAAGAGAAGATGTTTCATTTTAAAGAGTACATAACAGTCAACAAATGGTAGCTGTTCTGAGTACCTAGAGATTAAAAATGTTGTAATAATAGCAACAATGACAGTTGTTTGTCTTTGCACAGAACATCAATGTCAAGGTACTTTCTCAGGCATCTTGTTTATCTTGCTTCATTCATGAGGAGGAAGTTACCAAATTGATCACAATCATAGCTCAAGTTATTCTCAAGTTGTCCGAGTCTTCCCAGCTGCTGTCCTGCTTCCCTGGAGGCAGCAGAGAGGAGTGTACAAACAGCGCAGTTCAGTTTCCTTCCAGGTGTGGCCTCTCCTGTGCAATTCCCAGGAAACACTTCATGAGGTTAAAATATCTGTTAGCAAGGTTTGGGAAACCCCACTGTTGCAAAGGTAAACACCAAACCTTAACAGGTGTACCAGCCTCCCTAGTGCAGGATGGAGTTGGCAAACAGTTGATGTAACCACCTGCAGTTCTCTGGAGAGAGGAAAAATTTAGAGGGAATGGAAGATCTGGAGAAATGGCCCTATAGAGAATTAAGACTTTTTAAAGAAGTCTCTGATTGTTACAACTGGATATCTATGAGATTTTCTTCAGGGGTTAAAAAGGAAAGAAAATTAGATTTTACAAAATATTTATGTAGCTATAGCTTGCTGATGTATACATTTGGATTTTGTGTGCTTTCTCTCATTTTGGAAGGACTACTGATAGAAATGAATGGCACTACAGAGGAGATGCAGAAATTCTCATGGTACATAGTTGTCCCATAACCTACAGAATGTATAGTTCTGCCCATGAAGGTGACTCAAGGCGGGAGGGTAGAATGGGTCACTTTGGAATCAGTTCTTTTTTGTCGTCCCCAAATGCCCTTAGGTACACACAGTTTTAAATGCACATGAAAACATCAGGTTCATTAGGTCATCACTTTTGTATATTTAACCAGTTCTTATGATACAAATTAATGTGAGGCACAATTAAATGTGAGATATACATTATCGTACTGTCAGAGTCTAAAACAACAAAACAAAACAAAACAAAACAAAACAAAACAAAAATTCCTCTTGGTTTTCTTCCTTATATAAAAAGCAGTCTAAAAAGGGTGATAACAGAAGAGTCAAAGAAAGCTGCTATTGGAAACTGGTATCAAATAACCTATGCATAGCTTCTCATTAGGAATCTGTGTGTTTTACAAAACATCAGAAGGTAGTTGTGGGCTCCTTAAGGCTGTATCCTGATGAATTTTTAAACAGCACACTCAGACTGAGCTGCTCTGGTCCATTCTATAAGTTCATTCTCTTGGTTATCTGTAGCTGCTTAATAAAATACACCAAACTCAGCAGCTAACCACTAACCATTTTATTTATTTGCTCCTTCAGTTCCACTGTGGCTGCCATGCTGAGGTTGGAGACTCCACTTTTAGAGTGGCCTTTGTCACTAGCTGGCAGGTTGGCATGGCTATTACTGAAAGCTTGACAAGGCCCACTGCTGGGGCCTCGGTTCTCTTCTACATGTACCTGTTCATGTGATGAGGTTGGACTTTTTACTGTATAGCAGTGTAGGGTGGTCAGATCTTACATGATAGCAGGAGCAAAAGCAGAATCCACAGAACAGACACACCATTGTTCCTGCCTCATTCTATTGGTCACAGAGCTGATGTAGACTCAGGGAGAGGTACACAAATAAGCATAAATACCTGGAGTGTCATTTACCAGGGACCTGGTAAATGGTAAACTTACCATTGCACCAGCTCAGTGTATTATAACTTAGAACCACTTTAAGCACTTTCCTTTGGGAATTAGATTTGTGTGCAAAGATGTGAAGTTGAAGCCTTACAACAGGGACTTGGGATGGGTATGGGCCCATCCTTGTGGACTGGCAAAGGATGTGAGTCAGGGAGGGGTGGGGGGGTTGGACATTTATGAGATGTTGAGCTAGCACTGTCTGAAAAACTGTTTTTAAAAATCCATAGCATTACCTGTTCATATGCATAAAATTCCATGTACAATATGATCTTTATTCATAGTTGAAGTTAATGTTTAACATACATTGTTTGAGTAATCCTCCCATTGTGCTCTCAAAGGGGCAAGCAATGTAGATTTCAGGTCCTCCATTTTTGTTGGAAGAGTTGTGGAAACTTTGGTAAAAAGTTTGGCATACTGTTATCATTCAACATGTACACAGATCCTGTCTTCTAGCTGAGGAATAAATGTAACCCAGGAATGGAGAAAAATCTCTTTATTAAAATTCAGACTTAAGTATTACTGAATATACCTCCATTGAACATAGTTATCCTTGCCAGTGTTTTTTAAATTTGGTTGTTTGTTACTTAACTCTCTGGAAATGTATCACAGTTAAAGTCTCTACCCTTGCTAATGGTACTTTTAAAACAGACTTGGAAGTGCATACCCTAAAGCAGTATATCCATTGATCAAAGTTTCAGGACCTACAAATTTCACAATCATTCCCAAAATTAAGATTTCCCTAGAGACTGCCCAACTTCTTGGAAGGGATATTTCCTAATTCATGATAGCTTGTTAGTGAGGGTTTTGTAGCATCAAGGAAAATTTCTAAGCATGTGTCACTTGAGTCATGACAAAATTAAGGTAGCCAACTATTCAGCATTCCCTCTGCCCCATACTATGTACAATTTTATCATCATCATTCCCTTTTTTTTTTTCAAAAGAAAATAATGGAAATATGAAAGAACTAATGAAAATTAGCAGAGCCCAGATTCAAACCTGTACAGCTTTATTTTCAGGTCTGAGTGCCTGCCTGCTGTCAGACCACCTGCAAACAGCACAGCATTCTGGATGGCTGGTCTTCAGCTGTGGTCCATGGACCAGGACTTGTGAAAAGGCCATGATCTCATTCTGGATCTACTGGATTGGAAACTCTATGGGGATGGGGGGTAGGGGAAGCAGAGAAGTAGGGCTCTGGCTGTGATGTGTTTTCTCCCTCTTGGTGATTATGATGTATGTTCAAGTGTGAGGCTCACTTGTTTTGACTTTTACTTCAAGAAAAATGCTGTAAATCACAGGGTTTGGTGATTAATGCTATGAAGCCATGGGCTTCTCAAGGCATTTACTACTCAGCAGAGATCAATGTACTCAGAGAAGTGATCCATACCCAGGAAACATTCCAGCTATAGCTTGACTTAATGGTCAAGTCTTTCACATTTGACTTGGAGTCTGAATTTGCTCTATATCCCAACTCTCTAATCAGTTCTATGCTTCAGTTTTCTCATATTAAAGTATAGATAATGATGCTCACTTTCTTCCCTCACAGAAATAGTCTAAGAATTAATGGGCTATATTAAATTCTTACAGTTACTGGAAGAAGGGCAATATATAAATGCTGTATTAATATTTTAAGCAGGTTAACTTTTTCTATGTGAGTAAGTCTTTTGCAATTAAACATGTTACCTTTCTCCAAAGGAATTTTTGGATTTTTTTAAATTGCCTTCTTTAAAGACATTGACCAGATTTTTTTCTTTCTAAGAGGTGAAGTTTTAAAGGCTGCTGGTTTTACCAGTGATAGGAGGCAGTGTGATATCATAGCAGGAGTGGAAGGTTAGAGATCTAGTAATGGCAAGTTTAAACTTTCCATGTTACTTTTAGGTGTAGAGATTAGGCTTCAGTTTCTTGGCTTCAGTTTGCTAAATTGTGAAGGGTGACAATATAACATGGAGTTAAACATTGCAGACCCTGGCTTCAAAGAACTGGGTGTGAATTCTTACCTGGCCATTCACCAGCTGTGTGACCTTAGGTTAATTAAGTACCCTCTCTGACCTTTCATCTCCTCATACATAATGAAGGTAATGATAGGATTAAATACGGTAATAAATCTAAAGTGCTTAGCTCAGTGCCTGGCTTTAAATGCTGGGTATTATAATTATTAATAAAAATTCAAGTCTAGTATAGATGATTCCAAAGGGGTCTTGCTGCTTTGGAATTTTAGGACACCTTCTGGAATTTTGTCCCAGAATTTTCTGTTGCTTTCTTTCCCAAGAATTCAACATTCATACTTATTCATTATTGAGCACCTACTGTGTGCCAGAACAATTCACAACACTAGGGTTACACTGAACATAGGAAAAACTCCTTGCCCTTCTGCAGTTTATGTGCTAGGGGAGCTTGTCTATCTTGAATTGTTCTAGGTACATGAAAGTGCTCAATATATCTGGGTTCCACCAAATGAAATTCCTTCTTTTTTGGACTGAAAAATCTTCAACACCAACAAGAAGCTGTTTTTCTTAGTCTTTACGTATTCAAAGGAATAAATTTGTCCCTTTGATGAGTGCCCTGTAACTTTATTTCTGTGAGGTGATAGCTCACCTCTCAGTGAATGTGTAGAGAACTGTAGGAAGGGGGTTGGTGTCTCTACTTTATCTTGCCTGCACTGGTGGAAGACATAACAAATCAGGGTGCGTTGGGAAGGAGGACATGTCAGCTTGATTAACAGGAAGCAAAAGACATTTTGAAATCCATCTGTTTAGCTTTTGATCCCTGTTTGCAACTTAAGAAGAAAGGGGTTTTGAAATTTGGCTTCCTGTCTGTATAGAGGTATTAATCTATCTAGAGGTCTGGGGAAATCTAAAATTATGCAGTTCACTCTTGTTGGGACAACAGTATTTTAAAAGCTTTTTTATTCACACAGAAAATCTTCCTTTAGAGGCTTTGTCTCCACAATACAGGACCAACCAACTGTGCCAGGTTTCAGCTCATATAAACATCTTAGGCAGGAAGCAGTGTACTTCTTTCATTTCTTACAACATAAATTAAACATCACAGCAGACATCAGCTGGAAAAGGTTACAGGAACTGAAGGCACTTCCAACACTTTTAATGCAGTCTGGCTAATGAGTTCCGAGGGACAGTGAGATCACCAGCAGGTATGGAGCCCAGGGTAGTTACCAGCTGGCCCCACAGGCAGGCTAGGGCTTGGAGAGCCATCTCTGGCTCTGGATCCTATAGCACATCCAGTCCAATTAAGTCTGGAGACAGGACCTAAGAGCCTTATTATTGATTCACAGCAGCACTGAGCTGCGGGCAGAACAAGCTGGGAACTGTCAGGCCCAGACACCAGGCTGGGCCAGTTAAGGTAGTGGCCATATCAGTGGCCAGACCTAGCAGAGGTTGTGCTAGGATGCTTCCTTGTGGAAGGATTGTGCAACTATGATGCGGCCTGCTGTCAAAATAAGCTCAGGCCCAGATTGTTGGGCCAAACTGGAGACCAGTTTTTGTCCAAAGAAGCATCAGGCCATGGCAGATATTAGTTTCCTAACATAGTCATAACAAATTACCACAACCTTGATGCCTTATAATAGATATTTAATCTCTCACAGTTCTGGAAGCTAGAAGTCTGAGATGAAGGCTGGGCTGCTTCCTTTGAGTCTGAGGGAGAATCTGTTGCACATCTCTCTCCTCGCTTCTGGTGGCTGCAGCAATTCTTAGTGTTCTTGGCTTGTGGATGCATCACTCCAATGTTTGCCACTGCCCCCACCACATCACTTTCTCCTCTTTGGATTTGTACCTGTCCTTGGATTTAGGGCCCACACAAAATTCAGGATGGTTTCACCTGGAGAATCTTATTTATAGCTGCAAAGACCCTTTTACCAAATAAGGTCAGCTGTACAGGCTGTGGGCTTGGTTAGGACTCAATCACATCTTTTTAGGGCCACTATTGATCCCATAACAGTAGATATAAAGTCAGAAAACTTGGATTTTAATCACAAGTAGTAATATGGTAATAGCTAGCTACACTTTTAAAGTTTTTTTTTTAATTTTTTAATAATTTTTTATTTATTTATCTTTAGAGGGGAAAGGTTAGGAAGAGAAATATCAATGTAAAGTTGCCTCTTGTGTGTCCCCTGCTGGGAACTGGCCTGCAACCCAGGCATGTGCCCTGACTGGGAATCGAACTGCGATCCTTTGGTTCTCAGGCCCGTGCTCAATCCACTGAGCTACATCAGCCAGGACACTTTTAAAGGCTTTACCATTTGTCAGGTACTCAGTCTGAATAACAAATATTTATTGAACATCTACTATATGCCAAGTACTAGTCTAGATTCTGGGACTTTAGTAATAAACAAAACTGGCAGAAACCTCTGTCTTCATGAAGTTCACACTCTAGTGAGGGCACTGGAGGTAGACAGAAAATAGACCAAAGGACATGATATGTGAGGTGCTGAGTACTACAGAGAATGTGAGTTAGGAGAAGTGGATAAGGAAGTGCTGGAGTGCAAGAAGGGCTGCAGTTATAAATAGGATGGTCTAGCAAAGCCTTAGTAAAAGCTGCCATTGCAGCAAAGATTTTTAAGTAGGGCAGGGATAAGCCTGGTAGATGCCTCGAGAAACAGATGGAGAACAGAGCAAGTGCAAGGGATCTGAGACTAGAGGATGAGTAAAGGGGCCAGCAAAGCAGAAGGGGAGTGAGCAAGAGGGAAGTAGCTGAGGTCAGAGAGATAGCAGAGGCCAAATCGCAAACACACTGGCGGTCCATTGTAAGGACTTTGGTACCTGCTTGGAGTGGAATGAGGAGCCACTGGGGATTTTGAGAAGAGGTGTAATGTGATTGCAGGATAACTTCTGCCTCTGTAATGGAAACAGGCTCATGGGAGGCATGGACAGAGCAAGGAGCCTAGTGGCACTATTGTGCTTAATGCAGGTCTATGTATTCAGCCACTAGGATGCTTGACTCACACCTGGGAGGAGTTATGAGGTTCCGCATGTATTCCAGAACTGGAACTACTAGAATGTGTTGACATGAGGCATGAAAATGAAGTCAAGGATACTGCTAAGGTTATAGGCCTGAAAACTGTAGGCATTTAGTTAGATGGGCTAGTTCTAATTACTGTACATGCATTAGACAACCCACTGCTCAGCCCTGTAAGGTTTGTAACATTATTGTACCTGTTCAATAAATAAATAATCAGAGTTTTTCAAAATTTAACTTAGATCATATAACTAGTAAGTGTCTCAAATGAGATTTAGACCCAGGTCTAATTCACCAAACCCCAATTTTTGCCTGTGTATGAAGTATTTTATTATCTATGGATTGTCACTGTTACTTAAAAATTAATGTAAAAATGATTTATAAACTACAATGTACTGTACAGTTATGTATGCTATTTGTTGTTATATAATAAAATACTCTAAACTTTGTGATGTGAATTAACAATGATTTATTATTACCTCTCATTGTTCTGGAGGTTGACTGGGCTCAACATGGTGGTTCTGGCTTGGATCTCTCACATAATGTCAGTCATCTCAGACTTCTTCACTTCATTTCTTATGTGTGATGCTGGCTGTTAGTTAAGACCTCAGCTGGAACTGTCGACTGGAACACCTACACATGGCCTTTCTGTATGACCTCAGTTTCTTCATAGTATGGTGGCTGAGTTCCATGAGCAAGCATCCCTAAGAGAAAGAACCAGGTTGGAACTGTATTGTCTTCCTGGAAAGTCACATAGAATAATTTCCTCCACACTCTATTGATTGAGAGAGTCACAGAGTTCCACCAGGTTCAAAGGAAGAGGGGGGAGACACCACCCGTTAATGAGGGAATTAGCAAAGTCACATATGAGTTACATATTAAGACAAATATATGGGGTGAGACATATTTTTATGGCCATCATTGGAAAATAAAATGCATAACAAAGTAAAAGATAATATTCCAAGGGAAGTTCAATAAAGTAAAAATGACTTGACAACTTAGATAGGTTAGGCCTTGGGTTTAAGCCAGGCACAAGTAAAAGGTGAGAGAAATTTTGACCAAGTAACTAGAAACATCCACCCAGGGTTGCAACGTAGTAAGCAGACACCATCACACAGCCACAGTGTGATGAATGTCTGGGCCCACATCAGGAAAATTCTGCTACTTGTTGCATTTTTTCCTATTTTTTATGATTTGTTTCTAAACTTATAAAAAGATCCCCAGGTAACAACATTATCGAAAAAGTTAAAGCTATAGAGAAAAATAACAGGAAAACAATTACCTATCATCCCACTATGCAACTAGAGTCAATTAAAGTTTTCTGGTGCATAAGGGTTTAGAAATCCCAGAAACCTGGCTTTAAATTCTCTCATAGCTGGATAAACTTGGACAAGTTTCTGTGCCTTTTCTGTGCCTCAATTTCCAATATTTAAATACTGATAATTATGAAATTGTCCTTTAATGTGGCCTAGGGCTGGAAAAGAGCAAGTTCTCAATCCACGTTAGTTTGTAAAATCACTATTAAATAAAAATATATTTTTTTTACAAAAATGTTATCATTTACAAAAAAGCATACACATTTTATATCTGCTTTATTCACATAATTTCATCTTGAACAATTTTGTGTATGGCTCCAGAAACAAGACCTGTATCATTGTCTTTATTAAATGCATACCTTCCTATTGCACATGAAATACATTTTATTTCTCTGCTTCTAATTATTGGATATTTAGCTTTTCAAAAATTAATTTTCACTTACTGTATATCACACTGCAACAATCACTTAAATGCTTGCTTAATTACTTTCTGCTTGGCACATTTGATCAAAATACAAATAAATATTGACAAATTTATAGATGTGGATTTACTAGGCTCAGATTGTCCTATTTAAGTTTTTTTCTTTACTATTTTTAAAAATTTTATTGTTGTTCAAGTACAGTGTTTTGCCTTTCCTTGCACAACACCCTCTCAACCCAGCCATCCCCACCTCCCTCCCCTGATTCCACCCCGCCTTGGTTTTGTTCATGTGTCCTTTATAGTTGTTCCTGAAAACCTTTCACCCTTTTCCCCCAATTATCTCCTCCCATCTCCCCTCTGGTTACTGTCTGTTTGTTCTTAATGTCAATGTCTCTGGTTATATTTTGCCTGCTTGTTGGTTTTGTTGATTAGTTTTCATTTAAAGGTGAGACCATATGGTATTTGTCTTTTACTGCCAGGCTTATTTCACTTAGCATAATGCTTCTCAGATCCATCCATGCTGTTGCAAAGGGTAAGAACTCCTTTCTTTCTGCTGCATAATATTCCATTGTATAAATGTACCATACTTTTTTGATCCATTCATTTGCTGATGGGCACTTAAATTGCTTCTAGCATTTGGCTATTGTAAATTGTGCTGCCATGAACATTGGGGTGCATAGGTTCTTTTGGATTGGTGTTTCAGGGTTCATAGAGGATAATTCTAACAGTAGAATTGCTGGGTCCAAAGGCAGTCCTATTTTTAGCTTTCTGAGGAAATCCCATACTGTTTTCCTTAGTGCCTATACCAGTCTGCGATCCCACCAACAGTGCACTAGGGTTCCCGTTTCTCCACAAACTGTCCAACACTTTTGTTTGTTGCTTTGTTTAGGATGGCCATTCTCACTGGTGTGAAGTGGTATCTTATTGTGGTTTTAATTTGCATCTCTCTGATGACTAGTAATGCTGAATGTCTTTTCAAATGTCTCTGGACTCTTTGTATGTCTTCCTTCGGCAAGTGTCTGTTTAAGTCTCTTGCCCATTTTTTAACTGGGTTCTTTGTCTTCCTAGAGTGTAGTCATGTGAGTTCTTTATATATTTTGGAGATCAAACCCTTGTCCGAGGTATCATTGGCAAATATGTCATCCCATACACATAGTTCTCTTTTAATTTTAATGCTATTATCTTTAGCTATGCAGGAGCTTTTTATTTTGATGAGATTCCCCTTTGTTTATTCATTTTTTATGTTCCTTGCTCTAGGGGACATAGCAGTAAAAATATTACTGCATGGAATATCTGAGATTTTCCTGCCAATGTTCCAATGTTCTCCTGAAGGACTTTTATTGTGTCAATAATTATATTAAAGTCTTTTGTCCACCTTGAATTTATTTTTGTGTATGATGTACGTTGGTGCTCCATTTTCTTCTTTTTTTTCTTTCTTTTCTTTTTTTTTTTTTTGCATGTAGCTGTCCAGATCTCTGAATACCATTTGTTGAAGAGGCTACTTTTACTTCATTTTATGCTGCTGCCACATTTGACAAATAATAATTGACCGTACACACTTGGGTTTTTTCTGGACTCTCTATTCTGTTACATTGGTCCATGTGTCTGTTCTTATACCAGTATCGGGCTTTTTCATTACAGTGTCCTTGTAATACAGTTTTGATATCAGCTACTGTGATCCCTTGTACTATGTTCTTCTTTCTCAAAATTGCTGCAGGCATTCGGGGTTATTTATGGTTCCATATAAATTTTTGAAATGTTTGTTCTATATCTGTGAAATATGTCATTTGTACCTTAATAGATACTGCATTGGATCCATAAATGGTTTTTGGTAGCATGGACATGTTAATGATGTTAATTATTATGATCCATGAACATAGTAAATGCGTCCATTTATTTGTGTCTTCCTTAATTTCTTTCTTCATTGTTGTACAGTCTTCTGAGTACAGGTCTTTTACCTCCTTGGCTAGGTTTATTCTTAGGTACTTTATTTTTCTTGCTGCTATATCAAATGGGATTCTTTTCCTCATTTATGTTTCTGATATTTCATTGTTGTTATACAAAAGTGCCTTTGATTTCAGAATATTGACTTGTATCCTGCTGTTTTGCCAAATTCATTTATTACATTGAGTAGATTCATGGTGGAGTCAATAGGATTTTCTATGTACACTATCACGTCATCTGCAAACAATGACAGTTTTGCTTCCTCTTTTCCAATTTGGATGCCATTCATTTCTTTTTCTTGTCTGATTGCTGTGGCTAGGAGTTCCAATACTATCTTGAATAGAAATGGTGTAAGTGGACAAATTTGTCTTGTTCCTCACCTTAGTGGGAAAGCTTTTAGTTTTTGCCCATCAAGTATGATGTTGGCTGTAGGTCTCTTGTATATTGCCTATATTAGTTGAGGAATACTCCCTCTATTCCCACTTTGCTGAGTATTTTTATCATAAATAAGTTCTATATCTTATCAAATGCTTTCCTCATCTACTGATATGATTGTGTGATTTTTGCCTTTTGTTTTATTTGTGTGATAAATTACATTTATTGATTTGTGAATATTGTACCATCCTTGCATCCCTGGGATGAATCCCACCTGATCATGGAATATGATCTTTTTAATGAATTGCTGGATGCAGTTTGTCAATATTTTTTTGAGGATTTTAGTGTCTATGTTGATCAGCAATATTGGCCTGAGGTTTTCTTTTCTTGTATGCCTTTGTCTGGTTTTTGGATTAGAATGATGCTGGCTTCATAAAAAGAGTTTTGGAGGCTAAAATCTTCTTGGACGTTTGGAATAGTATACAAAGGATAGGGGTTGCCTTTTCCTTAAATGCTTTGTTCCATTCTCCTGTGAAACCATCCAGTCCTGGGCTTTTGTGTGTTGAGTGTTTTTTGATTACTGCTTCAGTTTCATCAGCTGTTATTTGTCTTTTCAGGCTTTCTGCTTCTTCTTGATTCAGTTTCAGGAGATTATATTTTTCTAGAAATTTGTTCATTTCACCTAGGTTTTCAAATTTCTTGGCATATACTTCTTTGTAGTAATTTCTTACAATCATTTGTATTTCTGTGGTATCAGTTGTAATCTCTCCTCTTTCACTTCTGATTGTGTTTATTTGGGTCCTCTCTCTTTTTTTCTTGCTGAGTCTGCTTAAAGGCTTGTTGATTTTCTTTATCTTATCAAATAATCAGCTCCTGGATTTATTGGTCCTTGAATTGTGTTTTAGTCTCTATGTCATTTAATTCTGCTCTGATATTTGTTATTTCCTTCCTTTTATTTGCTCTGGGCTGTCATTGTTGCTGTTCCTCCAGTTCTGGTAGGTGTAGGGTTATGTTTTTTTATTTGAAATGTTCCTATCTTTTTTAAGTAGGTCTGAATTGCTATGAACTTCCCTCTCAGGGATATATCTGCTGTGTCCCATAAGTTCTGGATTGTCATGAGTTCATTTTCATTTGTTTCAAGAAACTTTAATTTCTTCTTTGATCTCATTCTCGATCCATTCATTGTTTAATAACATGATATTCGATTTCCTTGAGTTTGAGTGTTTTCAAGTTTTTTCCTTGAGGTTGACTGTTAGTTTCAGTCCCTTGTAGTTGGAAAAGATACTTGATATTATTTCAATTTTCTTGAATTTGTTGAGGCTTGTTTTGTATCCTATCATGTGATCTATCTTTGAAAATGTTCTATGTGCATTTGAAAAGAATGTGTATTTTGCTTCTTTGGGATAAAAGGATCTATATATCAGTTAAGTCCAATTGATCTGGGACATTGTTAAATGCTGCAATATCTTTGTTGATGTTTTGTTTAGAAGATCTGTCCATTTTTGACAGTGAGGTGTTGAAATCCCCTACTACAATTGTGTTGCTATGAATATCTTTCTTGAAGTCCTCTAAGATTTTCTTTACGTATTTGGGTGCTAGAACATTGGGTGCATATGTATTTACAATGTTTATGTCTTCTTGGTGGATTCTTCCCTTGGGTATTATAAAATGACCTTCTGGGTTTCTCTTTATGGTCCTTTTTTTTTTTGAAGTCTGTTTTGTCTGATATGAGTATTGCTACCCAAGCTTTTTTTTTCCTGTCCATTTGCTTGGAAAATTTGTTTCCAGCCCATTACTTTCAGTCTGTGTAGTTCTTTTGATCTTACGTGAGTCTCTTGTAGGTGGCATATGTGCGTGTCATGATTTCTTATCCATTCATATATATTCTATGTCTTCTCATTAGAGCATTTCATCCATTTACATTTAAGGTTATTATTGATAGGCACTTATTCATTGCCATTTTCTCGTACCTGTGTTCCTCTCTCTCTCTCACTTTTTTTTTTTCTTAAAGCAGACCCTTTAACATTTCTTGTAGATCTGGTTTGGAGAAGGTGTATTCTTCGAGGCTTCTTTTGTCTGGGAAGCTCCTTGTTTGGCCTTCCATTTTAATTGAGAGTCTCACTGGATATAGTCGTCTTGGTTGCAGACCTTTGTTTTTCATTCCTTAGAATATTTCTTGGCATTCCTTTCTGGCTTGGAGTGTTTCCATTGAGAAGTGAGCTGCTAGTCTTATCTGTGATCTCTTGTATTTTACTTCCTGTTTCTCCCTTGCTGCCTTTGAGATTCTTTCTTTGTCTTGGAATTTTGCCTTTTTAATTATTATGTGTCTTGAAGTGGGCCTCTTTGGGTTCCTCTTGATTGCAACCCTCTGTGTTTCCTGGATTTCTGTGACTTTTTCTCTCATCAAATTAGGGAAGTTTTTCATCATTATTTTTTCAAATAGGTGTTCTATTCTTTGCTCTTATTTTTCTCCTGCTGGTATCCTTTTTATACAGATATTGTTACCTTTCATGTTGTTCTGCATTTCCCTTAACATCTCTTAGATATTTTTGAGTCTCTTTTCCTTTTCTTGCTACTTCTGGGTGTTTTCTTCTACCTTGTCCTCCAGGTTGCTGATTCAGTTCTGTGCTTCACCTAGCCTGCTTGTAATTCTTTCCAGTGTTTTTTTTTTTTCTTTCTGAGATTTTATTGTTCATTTATTCCTGTTTTTTTATTATAGTTTCTACTTCCTTTTTCATACTGTTGTAGTTCTCACTAATTTACTTGTAGTTGTCTGTGAGTTCCTTGAGAATCTTTAGAACCATTATTTTGAATTCTATTTTGAATGCGGTTGATAGTTTGCTTACCTCCATTTTATTTAACTCTTTTAATGGGGAGTCTTCCATTCCTTTTGATTGCATGTTGTTTTATTGTCTCCCCATTTTAGGTGGCTCTATTGTTTGTTTCTGTGGTTCCTGATGTTTCACTTCGATAGCTGTGCACTTCTATGGTACGCATTCTATAGAGTTCAGTGCTGTGGTCTCTTTGATCTCCTTGTTTGGATGCTCTAAGTATGCCCTTTCTACTATTTGGGGGGCTCTTAGTTGCATTTGGGCTTTTATCTGTTGGAGATTCCTTCGTTGATGGTTTCTCTCCTCCAGCAAGTATACTGATGTTTGCAGCTCCCACCTATTCTTGTGTGTGATCAGTGGCAGTGGGTAGGCAAAATTGATTAAGACAGGGGGAGACTATTTTATGGGATTTAAAGTACCAGAAAGTAGAGAAGAGATAGGAGATTCTTTGGATAAGTATAGCATTTACTGTGGTATTTAACCCAACTAGCCACTTTTTATAAAATGTGAAAGAGAGATAAGACTTTTGTTAGAGGGGAGGAGGATTGTGAGCTGAATCCAGAAAACAGAGCACTTGTGCAAGTTTAGATGGTGAGATATAGTGAGAGTAAAGGATAGAAAGTAGGCATAGTGTATGAGAGAATAGAATTAACAAGAACAATAAAACCACTCAGGAATCAAATGAAGTGGGCTAAGATCAGGGAGGGTTGCTGTGTAGTATTTACAATTATATGGAAAAACAATTATTTACAATAGTACTGGACCAACAATAATATGACAAGAAATCTATGATTTGGATAACCAGAATAAAAAGTACATGATCAAGAGTAGTGTGTTATTGGAACATGAGTGAAATGAAAGAAGGAAAATTAAAATACAATAAAGAAAGAATAAGGAAAACCAGTCAAACAATGCAATTAAACAGAGAAATGAAACAGAAAACTAAACATAAAGAAGAGAAAAAATTCTAATAAAATAAAAATAGTAAAAATAATTAAAAATAATAATAAAAATAAACAATAAAATGCCGGTTCAATAGGACAGCAAAGTGACATTTGTCTCAGTTTCTAAATTTTGGGTGTTAGCCTTGTGCTTCCCCTTTGGATCTGTCTCTGGACCTTTCATAACTCCATGTCTCATTGTCTCACTTGGGGAAAGATAAAAAGGGGAAAAATAAGAGAGGAAAGAATAAATAAGCCTCCTGCTGACTTTAATTCTGTTGAGTGAGTTCTGCTGGTCTTCCTGGATGCCATAGGAAGAAGGGGGCTGGGTTTTGATTTTCTCCCTTCCTATGGTTTTGCAAGGATGGGGGCCAGGTCTGGGCTGCAATATTCACAGTTGCCCAGCATCTAGCCCAGGTCCTCCATGAGCTGTCAGGACCCCGCTGTCCATCTGTTCCAGGCCTATGCCTTTAATTCACCAGTTGCCCTGAGGTCTGTGGGGTGCATCTCCTCCTGGCTCTTTTCAAGCCCACTGTGGCTGGGTCCCACTGCCAGGCAAGTAGTGCCAGTTAGCCTTCTGGGTGCATGACACCACTCAGCATCTAGGTGAGCAGCACCAGCCAAGTGCTGGCATGTGGCTGAAATCAGACACTTAGTCTCTGGGCTAGCAGTGTGAATCAAGCTCGGGCACCTGGCTCACATCAACACTCAGTCTCCAGGTGAGCAGCACAAGTTAAGCTTGGGTACACAGCTCAAATCACCCTTGGGGTGAGTCAACTGCTGGGAGAGATTTCCTTACAAAGCATCTACATGCCATTCTTAACAAGCACATGGCTTTTCATATTCCAAAATGCCTTTATATCTTTTATAGTATCTTTTTTCAAATAAGGACTCAATCAAGAACCTGTATGACCTTTGGTTGTTCCAGTATCTTAAGGTTTTTTAATCCAAATTATTCCCTATCATCTTTGATTTTTCCCCTTTGACATTGACTTATTGAAGAGCCCAAACTGGGCTCTTCAATCTTTCCCCCTTCTGACTATTAAAAACCTCTGCTTGAAAGAAAATTCTCACATGTGAAATTGTTGGACCAAAAGACCATTATGATTGTAGGTGTGAGCTCTTGGTGTGAGCACTTGATAGCCTGCTATATCAAGGCTGCTCCAAAGCCAGGCCCTTTAGGTACATGGAGGACCTTAATGGTAAAAGTTGTCTTTGGCAGGCAGGCTGCCGGGGATGCCCCTCTCTTCCAGCAGGGATTCTGGGGTCTGTTATTCAGTACCAAGTTTCCTAAGGGTAAGGGGACCCCTGTAAATTAGTACCAGAAATGACACTCTGGTTTAATGGAAAAGATGGCCTGAAGTTGAAGACGAGAAAAAGACGAGATGGGATTTCATTCTACTCCATCTTCAGAGGGCAGGTGAGTCTCTCCTAGATACATTTCTGTATTGCTGGTGGAAAGGCTGAGAGCAGATTTTCACAGTCACAGATTTGTGTGAAATCCTGTTTCTTCTTGTTACTAGGGTAACCTGTTACCTTGGAAAAAACACTTATAGTTCTGTTCTATTTGGCATTCTGATATGTGCAAGGAACTGTGTCCTTTCTGATGGACCTACCTATCTTACATGATGCTGAGCTGCAAAGATACTGCCACAGAGCAATGAGCAGGTCTTTTAACCTCCAAGACAGGGCTTCTATACACATTTATATACATAAGGATCGCCTGGAAGGCACACAGGGCTTGCAACTACTAGATATTCCTCTGAGACTATGATTCAGTGGCTGAGGCTTGAGAATCTACTTTTCAATAGGCATCCTAAGAGATATTGATAAAACATCCTTTAGAATTGTTCAGGGAACATATTTGAATAAGCTTTATGCCAGACCCTCAGTTTACTTGTCAGGAATAGATAATACTTTATAGTAATTACTGTGTTCCTTAGACATCCTTCTAACTACTTTATACACATTGACTCAATTGTCACAGCCACTCTCTGAATGAAATACAAGGCACTATTTGCATCTATCTCCATAATTTACAGATGAGAAAACTCAGATGCAGAGAGGTTAAGTAACTTGCCCAAGGTTCACAATGCTGTAGGTAACAGAGTCAAGATATGATAATATATATCTTAAATTGATTTGAAATTCACAAATTCTTAGAGTAAGAAGTTACTTTTATTTGGTGGTGTGTAAGAAATATTTCCCATTATGGTCAAAGTGGTATGCATAAAAACTATTTGTCATTCAATTGAAACTGAACTAGACTATGAGGAGAGTGGATGAATGCTTAGAAAATAGAGAATACTCAATGCATTCTTGTTGAGTCAATGAATATATGTATTTTTATGTTTTCCAATATACTGTAACTATTAGGCCTTGAGAACTTCCATTGATGACACATTTCCGTATGACCTCTCCAGCTTTGTCTTCCTGTACAGACCTGCTATGCCCCCACAAAATCACCAGCTGGAGGTTGAGCTGTTCATTCATGGCAACCAAGGGACCTTGCTGCCTTTGTTTTCTCCTATCTGTGCTGATAGGGTGTGGGTAAAACTTTGACCAGAGCTCTTCAATGCAGAGCTCTGGTATTGATCAAGTCACTGGTCATTGTGAGATAAGAACATGGTCCCCTTAGTTATGTAAGGCTTCTAATTTGTTCAGGTAAAATATCCTGTTTAAAAGCACAAGCTTGGGAAATGTATTAATTTTTTTTTGCCTTTCCTTCTTTCCTTCCTTCCTTCCTTAATTTATTTATTGTTCGTTTGTTGAACTTGTCCGATCTTTTTCCCCATGTTCACTTCTACCACGTCCCCCATAACTACAGCCAATCCCCTCATTGTTTATGACCATGAGTCCTCTAGTCATGTTCCTTTGCTTCCCCCCTCCCCTTCTTTCCCCCTTTATCACCCTGCCACCTCCTCTCTGGTCACTGTCAGTTTGTTGTTTATTTACAAATCTCTGGTTCTATTTTGCTAGTTTGTTTGTTTTGTTGATTAGGTTCCATTTATAGGTGAGATCATACGGTATTTGTCTTCCACCACCTGGCTTATTTCACTTAGCATAATACTCTCCAGTTTCATACATGCTGTCATGGTGGATAGGACCTTGTTCTTTCTTTGTGCTGCATAATATTCCATTGTATAAATGTACCACAGTATTTGGATCCATCCATTTACTGGTGGGCCCTTAGGCTGTTTCCAACACTTGGCTATTGTGAATTCTGCTTCTATGAACACTGGGGTGCATAGGTTCTTTTGAATTGGTGTCTCAGGATGCTCAGGGTATAATTCCAGCAATGAAATTGCTGGATCAAAAGGCAGTTCCATTTTGTTTTCTGAGGAAATTACATACCGTTTTCCGTAGTGGCTGCCCCACTCTGCATTCCTACCAAGAGTGTTCTAGGGTTCCCTATTCTCCACAGCATTACCAGTTCTTATTTGTTGATTTGGTTATGATGGTCATTCTGACCAGTCTAAAGTGGTATCTCATTATGGTTTTAGTTTGCTTCTCTCTGATGGCTACTGATGCTGAGCATCCTTTGATGTCTCTGGGCCTTCTGTATGTCCTCCTTGGAGAAGTGTCTGTTCAAGACCTTTGCTCACTTTTTAATCAGGTTGTTTGTCTTCCTAGTGTGTAGTCATGTGAATTCTTTATATATTTTGGAGATCAAACCCTTGTGTAGCATACCATTGGCAATATGTTTTCCCACATGTTTAGTCCCCTTCCCATTTTGTTGATGTTTTCTTTAGCCATGCAGAGGCTGTTTAGTTTGCCATACTTCCATTTGTTTATTCTATCTTTTATATCACTTGCCCTAGGGATGTGTAGGTGAAAATATTGCTGTATGGGATATCTGAAATTTTCCTGCCTATGTTTTCCTCTAGGAATTTTATGGTGTTATGTCTTTTATCCATGTTGAATTTATTTTGGTGTATGGTGTATATTGGTGGTCTAGTTTCATTTCTTTCCATACTTGTTCAGATCTCCCAACAAAATTTACTGAAGAGGCTATTTTTACTCCATTTTATCTTCCTGCCCTCTCTGTCAAATATTAACCAACTCTATTGATGTGGGTTTATTTCTCGCCTCTCTATTCTGTTCCATTGGTCTATGTATCTATTCTTATGCCAGTACCAGACTCTTTTGATTACAATGGCCTCATAGTATGGCTTGATATTAGGTACTATGATCCCTCGTACATTTTTCTTTTTTCTGAAAACTTCTGAGGCTACTTGGGGTCATTTATGGTTCCATATAAATTTTTAAAATATTTGTTCTATATCTGTGAAATATGTCATTGGTATTTTGATAGGGATTCTGTTGAATTTATAAATTGCTCTGGGTAGTATGGACATTTTAATGGTGTTAATTCTTCCAATCCATGAACAAGATATATGCTTCCACTTATTTGTGTCTTCCTTAATTTTTTTCTTCAGTGTTGTGTAGTTTTCTGAGTAGAGGTTTTTTACCTCACTTATTAAGTTTATTCCCAAGTATTATTTAATGTTTCTATTGGTATAGTAAATGGGATTTATCTCCTAATTTCTGTTTCAGTTATTTCATTCTTGGTGTACAAAAATGCCATCAATTTCTGAATGTTAATTTGTATCCTGCTGTTTTGCCAAATTCATTTATTAGGTGGAGTAGTTTTTTGGTGGAGTCTATAGGGTTTTCTATGTACACTATCATGTCATCTGCAAATAGTGACAGTTTTACTTCCTGCTTTACAATTTGTATGCCTTTTATTTTTCTTGTCTGATTGCTGTGGCTAGGAGTTCCAATACTGTCTTGAATAGAAGTGGTGCAAGTGGATACCTTTGTCTTATGCCTGATCTTACAGGGAAAGATTTTAGTTTTTACCCATTGAGTATGATGTCGGCTGTAGGTTTCTCATGTATGGCTTTTATTTTATTGAGGTATGCTCCCTGTATTCCCCCTTTGCTGATTGTTTTTATTACATATGGGCACTGTACCTTACCAAAGGCTTTTCCCACATCTAATGATATGATCATGTGGTTTTTGTGTTCCATATTGTTTGTGTGGTGTATTACATTTATTGATTTGTGAATATTGTACCATCCTTGCATCCCTGTGATGAATCCCACCTGATCATGTTGTATGATCTTTTTAATGTGTTGCTGGATCGGATTTGCCAATATTTTGCTGAGGATTTAGCATCTAGGTTTATCAGTAATATTACCTCTAGTTTTATTTTTTTGTTGTTGTGTTTTTATCTGGTTTTGGAATTAGGATAATACTGGCCTCATAAAAAAAAGTTTGGGGGTATTCTGTTCTTGGATTTTTTTGCAATAGTTTGACAAGAATTTGAGTTAGCTCTTCTCTAAACGTTTGGTAAAATTCTCCTGTTAATCTGTCCAGCCCAGGGCCTTTGTGTGCCAGAGTTTGTTTTGATTACCGATTCAATCTCACTAGCCGATATCTTCGTGTTCAGGCTTTTTGCTTCTTCTTGACTCAGTTTTGGAGGATTATATGTTTTGGAAATTTGTCCATTTTCCCAGGCTTTCATTTCTTGGCATGTTGTTGTTCATAGTAATTTCTTACAATCTTTTGTATTTCTGTCATAACAGTTGCAATCTCTCCTCTTTCATTTTGATTTTATTTATTTGGGTCACCTCTCTTTTTTTCTTGATGAGTCTGGTTAAAGACTTGTTGATTTTGTTATCTTTTCAAAGAACTAGATCATAAATTTATTCATCCTTTAGATTGTTCTTTAGTCTCCATGTCATTTCATTCTGCTATGATCTTGATTATTTCCTTCCTTCTACTAGCTCTGGGCTTTCTTTGTTGTTGTTCCTCTAATGTTTGTAGATTTAGGGTTAGGTCATTTATCTGAAATTATTCTATCTCCTTTAGGTAGCCTGTATTACTCTGACTTTCCCTCTCAGGATGTCCTTTGCTGTGTCCCACAGGTTTTGGGTTGTTGTGGGTTCATTTTCATTTGTTATGAGTCACTTTTTGATTTCTTCCTTGATCTCATTGTTTACCCATTCATTGTTCAATAACATGTTATTCAGTCTGCATTTATTTGTCTGTTTTTGAGTTTTTTTCTTGAGTTTGGTATGTAGTTTCAAGCCTTTGTAGCATGAGACGAATGCTTGATATGATATTAATTTTCTTGAATTTGTTGAGGCTTGGTTTGTGTCCTATCATGTGGTCAATCTTTGATAATGTCCCATGTGAATTTAAAAGGAATGTATGTTTTGAGTCTTTGGGGTGAAAAGTTCTGTACCACTTAAGCCAATTTGATCAAGCATGTTGTCAGTGCCACAATATTCTTGATGATTCTTTGTTTGGAAGATCTGTCCATTGTGGACAGGGGTGTTGAAATACTGTAGTATGAGTATTTTGTCATCTATATTTTTCTTAAGGAATTAAGTGCCTCAAGATTTTCCTTACATATTTGGATGTTCCTATGTTGGGTGCATATATATATATAATATTTATAATATTATATAAAACATATGTAATTTATATTTATATAAATATAATATATTTATATTATTATATATTCATACATATTAATTATTTATATATTATTATTTATATATTAAAATATATAATATATTTATATTATATTATTAAATATAATAATATATAATATTTATATATTATATAAATATATATAATATTTATAGTTTCCTAATGGATTCTTCCCTTTAGAGTTATGAAATGACCCTCTTTGTCTCTTTTTATGGCCTTTGTTTTGAAATCTATTTTGCCTGATTAAAGTATTGTTATCTGGGCTTTTTTTCCCCATCCATTTTCTTGGAATATTGTTTTCCAACACTTCACTTTTCAATCTGTGTAGTTCCTTTGTTCTACAGTGGTCTCTTGTAGATAGCACATAAGTGGGTCATGTTATCTTTTCCATTCAGCTACCCTATGTCTTTTGGTTGGAGTGTTTAGTCTATTTACATTTAATGTTACTACTGGAAGGTATTTATTCATTGCCATTTTTTCCCTTTGTACCTGTGTTCTTCTCTCTCTTTTTCACGGATACTTTCATCTTTTTAAAGTAGTCCCTTTAGCATGTCTTGCGATGCTGGTTTGGTGGAGGTGTACTCTTTCAGCCATCTTTTGACTGGGAAACTCCTTATTTTGCCTACAATTTTAAGTGAGAGCCTTGAGGGGTAGGAGTAGTCTTAGTTGAAGGCCTTTGCTTTTCATCACTAGGAATATTTCTTGCCATTCCTTCTGGCTTGTAGTGTTTCTGTTGAGATCAGTTGTTAGCCTTATTGGAGCTCCCTTGTATGTTATTGTCTGTTTCTACCTTTACTGCTTTTAAGAGTATGTCTTTATCTTTTATTACTGTGTGGAATATCTGAGATTTGCCTTCCTATGTTCTCCTCTAGGACATTTATGGTGCCACAACTTATATTTAAGTCTTTTATGTATCTTGAATTTATTTTTGTGTATGTTGTAGGTTGGTGGTAGAATTTCTTTCTTTTTTTTCTTTTTTTTTTTTGCATGTGGCTGTCCAGCTCTCTTAACACCATTTGTTGAAAATAATATATTTACTCCATTTTATACTTCTTTCCACTTTGTCAAATATTAATTGACCATTGAGACTTGGGTTTATTTCTGGGTTCTCTGTTCTATTACATTGGGCTATGTGTCTGTTCTTAGGCCAGTATCAGGCTGCTCTGATTACAGTGGCCTTCTAATACAGTTTGATATCTGGTATTGTGATCTCTCCTACTTTGTTCTTTCTCAAAATTGCTAGAGCTATTCAGAGTTGTTCATGGTTTCATATAGATTTTTGAAATGTTTGTTCTATATCTGTGAAATATGTCATTGGTACTTGAATAGTTATTGCATTGACTCTATAAATTGCTTTGGGTAGTATGGGCATTTTGATGATGTTAATTCTTCCAATCCATGAACATGATACCTGCTTCTATTTGTTTGTGTCTTCCTTAATTTCTTTCTTCAGTGTTGTGTAGTTTTCTGAGTACAGGTCTTGTACCTCCTTGGTTAGGTTACACTAGTGAGAATGGACATCATAAACAAATAAACAAACAAGTGTTGGAGTATATGTGGAGAATAGGGAACTCTAGTGAACTGTTGGTGGAAATACAGACTGGTGTTGCCACTGTGGAAAACAGTATGGAAATTCCTCAGAAAAGATAAAATGGAACTGCATTTTGACCCGGCAATTCCACTACTGGGATTATATCCTAAGAACCCTGAAACACTAATTCAAAAAAAACCTATGAACCCAAATGTTCATAGCAGCACAATTTACAAAAGCCAAGTGCTGGAAGCAACCTAAGTGCTCATCAGTAAATGCATAGATCAAAAACTATGGTACATTTACTCAATGGAATACTATGCAGCAGAAAGAAAGAAGGAGCTCCTACACTTTGCTAGAGCATGGATGGAACTGGAGAACATTATGCTAAGTGAAATAAGCCAGGTGGTGAAAGACAAATACCATATGATCTCATCTTTAAGTTGAACCTAATCAAGTAAACAAATTAGCAAAATATAATAAGAGACATTGAAATTAAGAACAAACTAACAGTAACCAGAAGGGAAGTAGGAGGGAATAATGGGGGGGGAAGAGGGAAGGCTTTTC
>PVKM010018358.1:0-25101 GCA_004027735.1 Carollia perspicillata
TTATGGAATTCCAGCCTCCAGAACTGTGAGAAATACATTTCTTCTGTTTATAAGCCACCCAGTCTGTGGTACTTTGATATCAACCCAAACAGACTATGATGGGGAGAATCTATTTTTTCCCTTTTCTAGCTTCTAGAGGCCTCCCATATTTCTTGGTTTGTGCCTCCCCCCTTTCTCCTTCATCAAAGCAAGCAACAGAGGGCTGGTCTTCTCATGCTGTCATCTTTCTGGTTCTCTGAAACTGGACAAAGTTATCCACATTTACGGATTCATGTAATTAAATGAGTCCAATTGAATAACCAAGATAACTACCCTATCTCCAGGTCATTAAATTTAATCACATCTGCAGAGTTCCTTTGCCATGCAAGGTAACATATTCACAGGTTCCAGAGATTAGCGTGTGGACGTCTTTGGGGGCCATTATTGTATCCACCACAGGTACGCTGTGGTGAGAGGCAAAGGGAATGCCTTCCTCCGCACCTCTAACTCATCCACGGCAACCTCTTTTATGGACTTGGCATCTACAAGTTTAAGTTCATGTACTTGCCCTCACTCCCCCCAAGAGAGGGAGAGAGGGAGAGGGAATAATTTTAACAATGCTGCAATTGTGGGTATTTATGTGTATTTGTCACAAGTGCTATTTTTTATAGTGGGGTGTTTACTTATATATATAAGAAATATTTGTATGCTATGATCTACAGGCAATTTAAGGGATAATCAAAGATGATTTTAACTGTATACACTTTTTCATTTAAATGTTTTCATTTTAACCCAATCCCACCATAAGAAATGATATTACTGTACTGTGTTATAGAGATTTCATTTGAAAAATATGTCTCCCTGCCCCTCCCCTGCTTTTGCATGCTTTGTTGAAAATGCTTGTGTTTTAGTAAACCTTTTGGAGAAAACAAGAAAGTATGTCTGCTGATGTGGATCAGACTGTTAGAAAGACTCAGTCACTTCAGAATGTGGCTACACCTTTAAGTCCTTCCAGATCTGGACAGATTTCTCTATATGTTGAATGCAGGGTTGAGAGGAGAGGAAAGCAGAGGCAAAGAGACCTTTAGCTAAAATTTTCTCAAAGCTTTGACAGCATTTGAATGTCTAGGTTTATGTGGATATCATAAGAGATACTACCCTAGCTACCTCAAAGCCTTTATCTGTCCTAAGGCTTGGGATACTGATGCCAATAGGTACATTCTTGTACCTCGTCTCCAGAAGGTCTCTTGAAATACCTCTCGGTATACTGAAGTTCTGTTACCTGTGGAAGTCACACAAGCAGATGCTTTGATTTGAAACACTGAAAGCAAAAATCAGAGAAGCAGCTACACTAGATACTCTTTTTCTTTCTTCTCTTTTAGGTGAAGAGATACAGCAGCTGTGCCTTGAAATTATGGTGACTCAGGCACAGTCATCCCAGAATGCAGCTGCACTGCTGGGATTGTGGGTGATGCCACCGCTGGTCCACGGTCTTAGTGTAGGTAGCAACTGAGGGTGTTGGGCAACGGAGGATATGGTTCTGTGGGGGAGATTAACATTGATTTGGGTGTCTGTTCTCAAAGTCAAGGGTGGGGAAGTGGGGTTTTATAGAAAAATTGAGGGTTTAACAGTCACTGGCCAGCAGAGTGGAAAGTTGTGAGACTCAGAACTCTGCCATAGCTGTCACCATTCATGCCATCAGCTACCATTTACTATAAGAAGGGAAAATGATCATCCGATGATCCAAGATACTAAAGTTCCCTTTTCAAGTTTGTACAGCTAGAAAGTTGTAGAGTTATTTGAGCCTAGGCTTATTTGTTTATATGATATACATAATCATTTCGGTAGATATTAAGAGGGTCAATCCACATGTACAGGATATATGATCCCTCCTTTTCACAGAAAAAACAACAATTAAAATGAGCCTTAAAGGCCAGGTAGGATTTGGATAGGCATCAAGTTAGAGACACCAGGAGACGTGCAGGGAGTAGAAAGTCTCTGCTAGTCTGTGCATCTTGAACAAAGCGCTGAGGAAGAAGCAAGCTAGCCTGTCATCTGCTAATTACCTTAGGTCAGGGCTAATGATGCTTGTTTTTCAGTCTTCTTCATTCCTAAAAGGAGGAAGGAAATGATCCGTGCTTCCTTAGAGGTTTGCCAATGGGCAATAAGTTAAATAACCCTACCTTTGTTATTCTTCTTTTCTTGGCGGCTTTAATTCTTTGAGAATACTGCAAAGTCCTCCTATTATTTCTTCAAACTTTGGCTTCAGTCCCTACTCTTCACTTTTTTCTTTAAGCTCTCCTATGTCTCCTAATACTTTTTATTGATGGTCGATGTTATTGATGTCTGCATCCTCTCTGTCAGCTTTTATCACTGCCTCTCTGCTCCAAGCAGCCCCCACCCGGCTACCACTTGCTGAGAGCTTGCTCTGCACTGGCTACTTATAAGCACTCAGTGAGTACTTTCAGACATCAGATTAAATCTCTTCAACCCTGACAGGCTGATTTTTCTTACAGCTTTATTGAGTGGTAATTTACATTCCATAAAGTATAGCCATTTTAAGTGTAATTTGAGTTTTGGTATATTTATAAATTTTCCTCCATCACCAAGCATACGTCCATCACCCCAAAAGCTCCTGTGCCTGCTTGTAGTCAGTCTGCACACCCAGGGTCAGACCCAGGCGACCACTGATCTGTTCTTTGTCTCTGTATTTTTGCCTTTTTAAAAGAACTTTCATATACATTTGAATTTCCTTATAAAGTTTAGAAATTCTGTAGAATGGAATCATGCAATATGAAGTCTTCCATGTCTGGCTTATTTTACTTCTGAGCAGTATATTTTGTTATTTCCATTTTACAGGTTGATAAACTGAGGCAAAGTTCACATACCCAACAAGTGAAGGGGAGTCTGAATGACCCCCGTGCCTGTGCCTTAAACACTATGGTGTAATTCCTCCCCTTTGAATCAGGTGTGACTCTCCCAGCCAGTTTTGTTGACCTCAGAAACTTTTTTAGGTTTTACTTTTCTTTCCATTTCTCTCTCAGATCTGTGCTACTCTTTTGCATTTGTCCTTGATTATGGACTTTTTATATTATCTTTGTTAATTAATAAATGAAGTTTGTGAATTCATTTACTTAATTATAACCCTTCTCATAAAAAACATCTGAAATGGCCTATTCTTTAAAGTGAGTGCTCACGCAGTGACACTGATCATTTTAGAGATCTATTGATTGTTGTCCAATTTGATTTCTTTATACAACTTCTTTTGGACTTGCTGTTTCTTTAGTATCATACTTAATGTTTCTGACAACTTTTGAAGCCTGCTCTCTTAAAGTCTGCGGCCCATCCTGTGGTTAACCGTGCCCCTCCTTAGCTCTCGTGAACTTTTAAGGTCTTTTAAGGTGCCGTGGTCAGTTTCACACACTCAGCTGGTGCTTCTTCGGGCAGAAGTGGGCTCAGCGTGCCCGTTCCTCTGGCTTCCCTGTGCCTCCTCAGAGGAAGAAATTAGTGACAGCAGATACCCTGTCTCATTGATTTCCAGCAGACGAGCCTTTCATCTTGAGGAGCTTTTCATCACAGAAGATGTGACCCATTAAGACTGAATAGTGACAACTGTCATATGCTTTCAGAAGTAGCATTTTATTTCCCTCACTGAAAAGATCCAAGGTTTAAGCTGAGTAGTTTGCAGATGGTTTGGCCGATACCCTACATCCCCATGAGTCAGGCTGGATCAGAAGTCACTGCAGCAGCCAAAGTCACATGCACTGGTGGCACTTTGGACACTGAAGCTGTGCGAAACCGAGGGGCATGTCCCAGTCTACTCTCAAACACAGTGACAACCTGGAAGTTTTGAGTGTTGCAAATCCAGACTTGCCCATTTACATCTGACCTCTTCTGTTTAACTTCCAGCTGAATATCAAGAAATACCTCCTGGTATCTGCACCTCTGTGGATCAAACACGTCTCCGATGAACAGGTCCTGGGTTTTGTCGAAAACTTACTGGTGGCAGTTTTTGAAGCCGCTTCCCCACTCTCCAATCGTGAGCTGTGCCTGAGCGCCTTGCAGGGTCTGAGCCAGGCTATGAAACTGCCCAGCCCTGCCCACCATCTCTGGAGTCTGCTCCGTGAAGCTACTGAGAAAATTTTTGACCTGCTGCCAAGTAAGATTCGGGTGAGGAACAAAAATATTTACATTCCTGACAATTTATGTTTGGGATTTTTAAAGCCTTTTTGGCAAAGCAGGGTAGGTGTATGTTTTAAGAATGTGGTGGGAAGGCTAGCAAGAAATAACCACGTTCTTCACTAAGAATGTGTTTGCTTCCAAGATCTAAATTGAGGTTGAATATTTAGAACCAAAGTCTTGAGCAAGCTCAGAGGCTGGTTAACCAGTGCTTCGCCAGGATGTTTGCTCTTACGCCTTTTACCAAATGCCTGCAGAGGTTGAGCAAGCTCAGAAACACACACACTTTACACCTGGAGAATCCCTGGGCATGTTTTTCAATATGCTATTCATATGACCTAGCACTAGCCTTTGACCCCACTCCCCAACAGACCTCTGAATTGTAGTTTTACAAAGATGTTAATAATCCATTTGGAATGAATGGATCCTGATGAGAATAAAGAAAGAACAGTCAGACAAATACACAATAGCAGGAAAGATAAGGTTGTTGGTTTTTTTAAAATGAGAAAGAATGGCCACATATTAGAATTAGAATCTCACTCTGGCTAGGTGGTTCGGCAGTTGGAGTGCGGTTCCACACAACGGAAGGTTGTGGGTTCCATCCCCGGTCAGGGCACACCCCTAGGTTGTGGGTGTGGTCCCCAGTCAGGGTGTGTGTGGAGGCAACCGGCCAATGTTTCTCACTTTGATGTTTCTCTCTCTGTCTCCCTTCCTCTCTCTCTAAAATCAATAAAAACATATCACTGGGCGAGGATTTTTAAAAAATTAGAACCTCATCAGTTGCCGTTCATCGAGATAAGCAAATCCAACAATTTGTTGGAACATTAAGAATATACTTACCTTTCACTGTATGTGACATGCTTGTTTTTCTTTACCAGAGAAATGACTTAGAGCTGTATATCAGTGTGGCAAAATGCCTCTCAGAAATGACAGATGATGAAGCCAATCGGGTTGCCCAGGTTACTGAGGTAATAACATAGCTATGTCTGTTTTCATTACTGAGGTGGGAATTACAGTTGAAGAGTTGATTACAGTATCCTTTTGCTTGAATCTAGTTTTGCTTCCTACTTGTTACTGTTAACTTCAGAAACCTGCCTCACTCTGGTCTTGTGTCCAGCCTGGTAGTGTGGTTGGTTCTTACAAATGTTGTGTGTAATGACGCTTTACCCTGACTAATCCCACTTTATCAAGAACACTTTAGTGTCGCCTGTGGGTGAAAATAAGTACAGGACAACATCTTCACTATAAAATCCACAAGAATGGGAATATTCTGACCAAAGAACTTTCTGGGGCATGAAAGAGATAAATAAATAGTTCAGGTCTCACATTTATTTTTCATCACCTGGTACTTATCCTTTTGTAATAAAGAAGGGTGTCTGATTGAAAAACAAGCATCCTCAGACGCACGCCTAGTCAAATGAATGGGAAGAAGGTACCGTATCTGTGAGGTTGCCAGATTTAGCAAATATGGCCTGTTAAATTTGAATTGCAGGTAAACAATGAATAATTATTTACTATAAGTACATCCCAGTGGACATACTTGTTCAAATGGCAACCCTGCTTACCAGGTAATATCAAAGTTCTGTAGAACTGAGAGCCGTCACATAGCCGGCGGACGTCTTATTCCACTTTAAGGAGGGTTTTACCTATCCAGTCACATCCTTGAACTTCTGTGTCATGTAGCGGTGATTCATAAAATGTGCTCCCTGGACCTGCGAACTGATTGGACATGCAAGTTCTCAAGTCCCACCCCAGACCTACTCCATCAGGAACTCTAGGGTGGGGCCAGGAGGGGGCGCTCCAGCAGCTCTCCCAGGTGCCTGTGGCGCTTCCTGGGGTTTCAGGACACTGGAGTCCTCGGAACGCCAGCATTTCGGAGATGCGGTCATTTTAAGGAAGGAAAAGCAGTATCAGGAAAAGCTCAAATGAATGGACTATGGGGCCTCACATCCAGGGTTTGAAATCCAGCTCTCTCATTTACCAACGTGACCTTAGTTACATTTCATGACCACTCTGCCTAAGTTTCCTCGTCTGTAAAAGGGAGGTAAGAGCACCTACCTGTTTGGGTTAACGTGTGAGTTCAATGACGTAATTCACATTAAGTTCTTAGAAAAGTCCCTGACCCGAGGTGGCGACTCAACGATGATTTATTACCGTAATTATGACTTTCGTGTAATTTATTTGTACTGTTATTTATTCATGTAATATACTCAGAGGTAGTGCATACAATTTACTTCATGGTACCCAGCGCTAGAGGTTACTGTGTTATTCACTTGGGTTCCTAATGTACCATTCAGGGCACTGTCACTACAATATACTAAATAGTCTTCTAATGTCCCCAAAAGAGTTAGTGTGTTCCACTGAGGTCAGCGTTGTCATTTCTGGAAAGATTGGGGGTAAGAAAACAGTAGTGGTGAAGACTTCAGACTCCACGTGTTCCCATTTTTTTCTGCCACCAAAGCTGTGTGACCTTAGGGAAGTTACCCAACCTCTGTGCCTCAGTCTCCTCATCTGAAAAGGAGGGGTGAACATAGTAACCTACTGCATACAGCTGGGGTGAGAAGCCCATGGTTAATGCCGTGGTTAAACTTTTTGGTTTCAGGACTATTTTCATGTCTTAAAAATTAAGGCATGATTGATGATTCCAAAAAGCTTTATTTACGTGGATTATCTCTGTCAACATTTACCATACTGGAAATTAAAACTAGGAAATTTAGAATTATTTACTTAAAAGTAATAATAATAAACCCATTGCATCTTAACAAATAAAAAATATTTTCCAGAAAATCAAAATAACTAATGAGAAAAGTGGCATTGTTTCACATTTTTGCAAGTCTCTTCAATGTCTACCTTAATGGAAAACAGTCAGAGTCTCATAGCTATTGCTTTTTTCAACCTGTTGTCCATTATTTTGGTGAAGTACGTGAAGAAAACCCAGCATCATACAGATATGCAGGTCGAAAAGGGAAGAGTGTGTTAATAGGCTTGTCAGATAATTACAGGTATCTTTCTTTGACATTGCATCAAAATTCAACAAGTGGTACTTTTTTCTAGGTTGGTTGCAGTGTAGAATCTGAAATACCATATCTTTCAGACTATATAACACATTTTCCCCCCGCAATTTGGGAGGAAATTGGGGTGCGTCTTATAGTCCGAACGTAGCTTTACATTTCCATTGGTGAAATATTATGTTATCTGTGTTATTAAATATTTTACCACATTTTTTGCTTCAAAAATTTTTTTCCTATTAAAATACATTAAAATCCTTTAAATGTTACATTAAAATCCTTTGGTCTCACTTGTGCTCTCCGTCTGTTACCAGTGTATGATTTTGTAATATCATATATTGGCCATTTGAAAAATTTTGAATCACTAAGTTTCAAAAGTCTTTCAATGTTGATACGTTTCATTATATAATATCAAAATGTCATATTTGTTAATATCACCAGCAATCTCATCAGAAAAGCTTTTTATGTATTGGGAAGCTGCCAAACTCATATAAGCAGATACAGATTTTGCAAAAATCTAATTTGTGCTTGAAAGTTCAGACTTTTTATTTGGCAGTGAATATTGTCAAGTATTTTCCTTGAGGTGACAGTCTCATTTCCTTCAGTTTTAAGAAAATAGTCTTCCAGATACTCATTTGAACAACCATGGGTGTTCCATGGGAAGAGCTGCCACTTCAGCTTCCAGCTCAGTGTTACAGTGCTCTGCCTCGAGGCGGCTGTGATGCCCCGGCATGCAGCAGCGGTCTCCCACGTGTGCGTCCCTTCCTGTCACACAGAGCATTGAAGAGATGTGCACTCAAGGGCAAGGCTTAATGAAACTAATAATTTCCATTTCCAGGGACATTTTAAGTGAAACTAGATTTTTGAAAAATTTTAAGTGGCAGTGAAAAATATAATGAATATTATTACTACAGTTTGATGCTATTATGAATATAGTTTGACCTCACAGATCCTCTAAAAGGGTCTCGGAGTCCCCCAGAGGGCTCTGCACTGCCAAATCAATACAGGTTAAGTGCTCAGAACGGTGCCAGGCACATGATAACTACTGTGTGTGTGTTGTCATTGTTATGATTTGTGTATTTTTACTAAATATCATTACCAATGAACCCCTGAAATCATTTATGGTTTTTATAAGAAAACAGGAGGTGACACTACAGTGCTCAATCTACATGTACATTTTAATAGAGCACACAGGCAGCTAGGTCACACGCTGCGAGAAATGAGCAGTTTTAGCATTTGGAATAATAATCAACTTCACTCTCAGCCTTTCTGTTTTGCCCTTGCCCTGAGGGCCTGTGACGACTTCAGTTAATTTAATAGCAGCTGAACAATTTTCTTTTTTGCAGAGCGGCATAGAAAAGGCGGCTTTTGTCAGACTGTACTTGGTTTCTCAAGGACGGTTCCCCTTGATGGGCTTGACTGACATGCTCAGTGTTGCTGTTCAGCACCATGAAAAAGACACGCTGGCCTGGATGATGCTGCACAGCTTATACCACGCACGGATTGTGAGCCATGCCAACACAGGTGAGGCCCGCGTGGGCGAACATCAGAAACAGACGGGTCTGCCGCCATCCTTTTTGAGTTGTAATTGTTTCCTCAACTTAAAAACTGGTTTAGAGCTTCTGGACACAGGTGAGGCCTGCTTACCCCAAATGAGGAGCACCTTGGATGGAAATGAGCAATTAATTATACCTCACAACATCTGCTCGTTGGAGATGGGATCAAATTCTTTTGAGGATTTTTATCTTGTTTTTGGCCCTCAAGGATATAAACAAGTTTATCAGGTAGATTTCTGCCTGTTTCAGTTTCTCAAACAGACTGGACTGATAATGCCTGATGTTTTCATGAAAATGGCATTTGGGTAGTTATTTAACAGACAAACTAATAAAATAGTTTGTCCATTTTGAAATTAAAATAGCCGTTCTATCGAAGAACTTCTCAGAAGTGAGAACAAAATCTGAACAACCTACCTGTGTCCTCAAGCCAGAAGTTCCAGGCCAAGGCTCGGCTAGTGAACGTACGGTGCAGCCCTGAAACCCTTGGAGCCATTTAAGGTTTAGAGTCAAACGGGAACACCCTCGTTTCTCCCCCAGGCCCTTAGTCACATGCTCAGACTGCTCGAGTCTATGTCTGGGTTCTGAGGGGCACCCGGTTACGCGGACGAGATGTGGCCGGGAAGCCCTGTGACCACAGGCCATTACTGGCGTTTCTTTGCCCAGTTTTCCCCATCTAGTGTATGTATCTTTTCTGAGAGAAAACTGGCACACCTAATTGCAATGATCTTTTCCAAACTGCATGGGAAATTTTGATTCCTCTGACTTTTTGGCAGTTGAAACAGTGGTCTCATATCTACGTTAGTGCTTCACCAATTGAAAAATGAACCTGTGATGAGAAACTAGACTTTTTCCCTCTAAACCAAAACTACTTATCAAGAAAAAAAAAATCCAGTAGGTGTTCCCAATTAAGCATGAAGCTACATCAAGCAGATTGAAATAAATTTGTTACTGCCTTTGGTTCTAACCTTAATTTTGAAAACCTTCCCAGGTAGTTTTTACTCTAATGGGATCCTCATTTTTAAAAAATAAAAAAGGAAAAAATCAATATTTATGTTGTTTATTCTCCAGTTACCCTATAACAGCTGGTTTCTATTTTTCCTTTTATGTCTTTGGATATGTTTTTTTCTGTGATTTTGGCATAAAGTGGGAACATTTAAGCAAAGAACTATAAAAACAACTAATCCAAGATTCAACATTACTGGCTGTTTGGTGTGCCAGATTTCCCAAAGTGTGTTTAATGTTCAGAAAGAAACTCTAAGAAATGCATTTTATCACTTGTGGGTGGGTTGGTTTGAAGAATAAATTAACTATTGAAAACAGAGACCAAAATAGTCATTTGGTGTGAATAGTGTCCACTCTCGCGGACAACTGCGAGTCTCCAGTACTGGGAGGGGCCATTTTATGAAACCCTCCCCAGCTGTTCCTGAGTTATGACAGTTATTACTGTTCTCTTTTGCATGTCAAAGGAAAAAGCATGGCTGGGTCAGAAAATGGTTTTTTTTCTCTTCAGGTGTGCTGAAGAGAATGGAATGGCTCTTGGAACTGATGGGCTATATCCGAAATGTCGCTTACCAGTCAACACCTGTTCCTAATGTGGCTCTCGATGAGGTACATCTAGAGAAGTAATTTGTAGCTTTCTTAAAATACAGAACTTATATTAGCTCTCCTAAAAGGGAAATATGTTGCTGCTTGTAGCTTTCTTTTCCTCCTTGTTTTTATTTTTGGGTGACAACTCTGATGTCACAAATAAATGCATGCTCTTACCAGGCTCTTGGAGACACCGAGGGCTGACCTTTGAAAAAATATTCCAACGGAATATATTCATTAACAGGCAGCAGACAGAGGACACTAGCTGGAGAAGGGACCCAGGGTCTTATGTACTTAGGCTTGAACCCACAAAGGAGGTGGGCTACAGGATTCTGGCCTCCACACTGGCCCAAGAGGGCTCACACAGCTGGTCTGAAGAGATTCCTGGAGTGTATGCAAGTCACTTGTGTGCGCCAATACTTAAGGGGGTGCATATATTAGGGTTTTTAGCATACCTTCAAAATGACCTGTGACCCGAAAAAGGTTAACAACCACTGGTATTGGGTAAGTTAAAAAAGAAAAAGATTGATAAATAAAATGATAACAGCACCTTCCCACTTGCCTCATTTTCTTAGCGGCCCACTGTGCATTTTTTAGGGGAGTTTTTTTTTCCCTGTAGACATGTTTCATGTGTTTCCTTTGTGAATAAAAATGTGCAGAACTTGAAATGTTGTTTGAAATTCTTCCATACTTTTCTGAGGAGTCGTGTGTGTTTTAAAATTTTGGTTAGCGAGAACAGGAATTTTAACAAATTGAGGAGTTATTTTTAAACTTTTTTAAACTAGCATGATCTGTCCTCTTTTTCTTCTGATCTCCTAAATTTTTATTCGTCTTCTCTGTTTTCTTATGAAAATCTTTTCAAACCTAGACAATACAGACAAACAGAAAGAAGTGTAGTTTAAATCACAGTAACCCAACAGCACAGAGGCAGCCTGTGTGGCCACCATTTCTACAATTGTCTGTATTAGTCTGAAATCTAAAGGGATGGATTCTAGACAGATTCGTTAAAATAGATGAGGAGAGTTATTTGTTATTGTTCAAAAATAGAGTAAGACCAGAAATATATTTCTAAACATCTCTTTGTATCACTCTTAATTAATTTTTTAATATATTTGAAAACACCAAATCAGATGAGTATCTGGATCTCAGGGTGATTAGGAACTCAATTCTGTTTCCCCTGAAATGTCAGAGCAATAACAATGACACTGACAGGCCTTCTGTATTCACAAAGGAGGATCCCAAAAACCTACTAAAGCCTACATTGTCTCTTTATTAAGCACGGAAACGGAGTTTGTTCCTCAGTGCAGTTCCTCTCCTGGAGCGGGGGGAGGCAGGAGGAAGGGTTGAGTGAAGGGGAAGATAACGTTGCATCATGATGGGGGTGTACATGTGAACACGTGCTACTTTGAATTGTGAAAACATGTGACCCAGCCTCGTTTCCATTTCCATTGTAGGCTCTGGACTTCTTCTTGCTGATATTTGCAGCCGCAGTGGTTGCATGGGCAGACCACGCTGCCCCTCTCCTCCTCGGTCTCAGTGCCAGTTGGTTGCCATGGCATCAAGAAAATGGCCCTGCTGAGCCAGCATCAAGCTTCCTTGGCAGAAGTCCAATGCACAGGGTCACTCTGCAGGAGGCTCTCACTCTCCTACCCAGCAGCATGCTTCTTCTGCTGCAGAAAGAGCCGTGGAAGGAACAGACCCAGAAGGTGAGGTTGTCCGCCACCTGCTTACCGGGGCAGGCAGCCATTTGCTCCTCAGCAATTTCTGCTGTAGATTTGAAGTGGGAGTTAAGTGAAACTTGAATCACACCACAGGCTTTCATGCTCAGCCCCAAATCTCAGCCAGATGTGGAACCTCAGAGATGGAGACTAACGATGACAATAGTAACACCTTGCTTACAGTGGAGATGAGGTGGAAGGAAAAGCTTGTACATGCATTCATTTATTGAAGGCACATGTGTTCTTGCTCCTGGAGATGAAGTGATGAGTATCTGAGAGCTCAGAATCTTCAAATGAGGAAGACAAGTTCAAGATTGCAAGATGGTATGATAAAGGAGGATACAGTGGTGATGACCAAGGACTGGGGTGATCAACAGTGCCTGGGAGGGCATCAGGGAAATCTCCTTCAGGGAAGCGTGAGCCTGGAGCATCCATCCTCTTGTAGCTCAGCTCATTTCATCCTGCAGCCAGGCCCCAGGTGCTGGGGTGCTCCTGGCTTGTGCTGGAGACCTCAGGGAGATTTGTACAGATCTACTGTGATCACCCTTGCCCTCAGGGAAATCCACGCCGTAGGAGGTACATTTTGGTTTTTGATACTAAGATTCTCCAGGCTACTAGTTTTGGTGCAAAGCATATGAAAATACTGTGCTTTCCTGGGATTCACATTATGTGGTTCTGACCTATCCTTATTTTAATACAGTTGTTTGAAAGATTCTTTTCTGAATGTCATTTAATCAAAATTGGATTTTTATGAGGTTGAAAGCTTAAATCTAACTTCATGTAGCTTATTCATAAAACCTGAACACCAGTCTATAAAAAACACTTTGAACTGCGCACCCACAGTGCAGCTATGCGCACTCCACCGAGCATGTTTACTTTACCAGTAGGATACTTTAAAACAAAATTGGTAAAAGGAAAATAAACAAAGAAACAAATTTTTAATTAAAGTAGGGAGTGAGGAATATTTTTTCTCTCTCTATTTTACTCTTTCTTCAACACAGCTTCTATGTCCAAAGTTCAAGGTTGGCAACATTCAGAAATCGATGAAATTGCCCCCTATCTGATTCACAACCAATTCTGGCTGCACACTAGGAAATCAGTAAAATCCATGAGGAATATGAGTTTCCACTTTTTTTGCAGGATTGATTTGCAGTTAACACACTTGGCTGTACCTAACAAATTATTTTATGCCTTTTCTCCTGCATTTCCACTTATTATTTCATATTCATTTGGGCATAAACTGTTCTTATCTACAGAAACATATTTTATTTTACAATATGCCCAGCCTGGGAGCCTAGGCCTGGTTGCATACAGACCCAGGTAGCAGGCAGCACAATGCAAAGAAAGAATGTAAGGCTTTGGAGCCAGGAACACTGGAGTTCAACTCTTGACTCTGCTCTTCATTGAGAGTAGGATTGGGCAAGGCTGTAGTCCTGCCTGGCCTTCTCAGTAACAAGAGAGAATGTTCATGGCATGCAGGAGGCCCTTGGGTCCCACGGGTACCTCATTCTCACCACCCATAGCAGGGCTCGGGGTATTCAGCAAGGGAAGGAGGTTTGACTTCATGAGTCACCCAACAAAATGGGAGTTATGACTGTCTTTAACATCTTGTGCCTAGTCCCTTTCTCCAGGGACTCTCCCAGCCCAGTCAGGTGTTACCCAGGGACCAGTGCACCCATCCACATGTACGTAGGCACAAGGGTCTGACTGATCTCTGATTAGTGGTGGGCTTGTCTTCACTAATACTCTTCTTTGTTTTCATCCTAGTTCATTGACTGGCTATTCAACCTCATGGAAAGCCCTAAAGAAGGCCTCTCTGTAAGATCCAGGGCTCTTTTAAGAGGTATGATTTCCATGCTTAATGCCCAATGTAGGTGAAAAGCTAAAGTTGTCTGTGCTGCAAAACAGCATTTAGTGGATGTTGGTTCTGGGAAGGGCTCTTCTTGGTTCAGTTCAGAGAAGTCACCCTGGAGCTGTCTCCAGTGTGGCCCTGCGAGTTAGAAAGTGGATTTAAAAAAGACTTTCAGTGTCTTTAAATTTAACTTTTATTTAAATGTTTTATTATAATGGTAAAATATGGCTGTAATTAAAATTTAGAAAATTTATTAAAAGGAGAAGAGAAATCCAGAATCCCATTAGCCAACAATAACTTTCATATTTTTTCTAAGAAGTTTTTGCTTCTGCTGTGTACATGTTGTTTTAACATACTTAAAATCATAAACAATTGTCGAAGTATACATAGACACTTTGAATACTACCTTTCTATTTTAAAATTATTTTTAAAGCATTGAACATGTTCTCGTACTGGCTTCATAATAGTATTTTTAATGGCTGCCAAGTATTTGCCAAGGGCGTGGACATTCTCTAATAAGCGTTCAGGTAGTTAGATGGTCTTCACATTTTCGTAGTACTCCTCTGTTGATTTGTTAATCTACAGCTGCAGGACCCACAAACACAGGAGATCTTTCTGTGAAAGTTGAGTAGATGTTTTTTCTCAAATGTGAGAAGTCTTCTAGGCATTGGCTCTGTGGCCCAAGACAGCTGCGGTGCCATCCGTGTCTTAGGGCTGAGGTGGAGGGTCTGTACCCCTGACCTGGCAAGGGTGCCTGTCCCCCTGCTCTCATGACAGCCTGGAGTCACAGCATGACTGTGTTTTACTTTAAGTGTGGTATAATTTATTACTTGCCAAACAAGCAAGAATTTCCTAAAATATTGGTTCTGATTCTTCTCCCTACCCACAAAGTGCGGGTGCAGGCCATGTCTGTGAAGGTGATTCTGGTCAGTCATAGAACTTCTTTGAGAGTAAGGGCTGGGGCCTGCAATATTTTGAGTAGGTCCACCCCTAGAGATTTGCTGCTAGGATGTCCTCCGTTTGTTTGCATTAGGGAGTTTGGACTCATTTCTAATGGCTGCGGGTCCATACCACCATTGGTTGCTCCAAACATACACTGTCTTAGGTTATGAAGGTAACAGACAGTTGATACTGATGGGGAAAAGAGTTATGTGGGGCAAGAAAGTACATATTTAACTTGATTATATATTCAAGAGCTTATTAGGGTCCTTTACAATAATTGTGTAACTCTGGCTTACCTACATTCCTTCACCCTATTATATTTTAAGTAACATCTCAATATATTTATATTAATATTCTAAAATAGTACTTATAATAAGTTACCTACAGGCATTACACAGAACTTCCGTGTTTTAAATTGATCCCTGAGGGACCCATGACAGATAAGAAAAGCTGCAGGCTTACGGGTACATGTTCAAATATAGTTTAGTGCAGTTACGCTTGCTCCATCGAGTCCATGAGCCTAACTTCATTATGGGAACAGGTGGGGGGGGGGTGTTGTTATTGTTTATTTACCTTACAATTAAGTGTTTAATGGAAAAATCACATTCATTTAGAAAAGTACTCAAGTCACAAGTAGATTTTTATAAAGGGAACATGCCCATGTAATCAGCACCCAGATTAAGGAAAAGAATGTCACCAATATCCCTGAAGTCAGTTTTTGTTATAATTCTGCAGAATTTCCCCCTGAGCTGGTTGCAAACAAAACAAAACTTTCCCTCAGTCTTTATTAATGGTGTTCTGCCATTAAAATTCTGCCTAAGGCTTGATGGGAAGTCTTAGTTTTGAAGACTAGCCAAGTGAGAGAAAAAGGCAAATTCTGTTCTGATACATTTTTTATCTAAATGACCGTTGCAAATGAAACATCACCAAATATAAAAATGCACTTTTTTTGTCCCCTTAGCCACCCTGCTGTCCTTAAGAGTTCTCCCAGAGTTTAAGAAGAAAGCCGTGTGGACCAGAGCGTATGGCTGGTGAGCGGTTTTGCCATAGCCAGCTACATTCCCAGATGGAAGACGAAAACCACACACACGGAAAAAAATGCTCAGAATTTGCGTCTGGGTCACTGAGGCATGATGCAGAGAGTCAACTAAGAGTCTGAGCCCTGAATGCCAGGAGAGGGGGCGTTGCTTTGGTCCCCAGGCCAGTGGAGACTGAAATGCAAACTTGACCTTTTTTTTATTTGGCTAGAGTTCCACCTTAAGATTTTCATTGTGAAACTTTGACTGTTTGAGTTCCTCCCCTCCAAAAAAAATTCTAGTAAAATAATCTTGAATTTTCTGAATTTTATTTATTTTAAGGCATAGGTAAGATTTTACTAGCAAAAGCAAACTGTTGTATTGATGGAGGAATTACGGTCTATTTTCCATTAAGTATATAGAGGATATCCATTGACTCAATGAGTTAGACATCTTTTCTTATTCTTATTGATGAAGTATTCTCTTCGAACTGCTATACACATTTAAATAACCAGCGTGGTGTTAAACAGTCACTAAATCAGATGCATTAGCAATGGCTCTAATTTTCTTTTGCTGGAGTCTCTTGAATACAGATGAAAGTTATCCAGTTGAAAATGACTTTAGCTAAAAAGGAGAATATGACTTGTTCACACGCCACGAGTTAGAGTAGATCTGACCGGGCACAGCTGCACCCAGTGAGTCAAACAGTGTCGTCAGGCTCTGTTCCTCTCGGGTCACTCCACATAGTGTTGAGATGGCTCAAAGGAAGGAAAGGTGCCTTTACTCGCAGGTGTGGCAGTAGCAACAGGGAAAGGACTCCCGATTCATCTTGAGTCACATGTGAGTCCCTCATCAGTGGGGTACTCCAGTTAACCAAGCCTGGGTCATATGTGCCCCTGTACTGGGTTTCCCCAGAAGACAGATTATGTAATGCTAGGCAAGGAAAACATGACAAATACCTCCTCGAAAGATTAATCTTTTTTATAAGTACAAATCTCTATCTTAATCAGGATGACTAGCAGCCTAATGATAAGTAAATGAAGACATGTGACAGGATCCTCAAGGGTTGCATTTTACTCCACAGCTTGAGAATCAGCCAGCATTTTAATTTTGATGTTTGCTCATTATCTTCTCTTCATACAGCCATTAATCATGGCTGCCATTAGCCAATCACATAAACATACTGCTGTACACATACAGGATCGCTGGGGAGAGCTCTCGTGTCATTGAAATGGCGCACTTTTCTGTCGTGCTACGCGCAGTGCCTGCTGCTTTCTAAGCACCGTGGGACTTGCAGCATTCCCATGTGACATTACCTCAATGTTGTCCCCAGGTGTACCTACTTAGGATAAAAACAGACCTACTAGTTTTGTTTTTCAAATAGCTGGATTTATGTTTTTAGGTCTCAAATAATTGTGTTTCACCGTGTAACTCACATTCTGTTCCCAGGTCACAGTTCTTTCTTTTGCTGAGATGCCTACAGAAAAAATAAAAGGAAGGGAATGCGAGCTCTCAGGTATATTTACTTGCATTGCCAGTATTTCTTATATATTATATTCTTCTTTAGAGGCAGAGCTAGAGGGAAATGAATTTAAAGGAAGCAAAAATGTAGAATATTTACATTAGAAGCCAGCTTCCCTCTTTTCCCCACCTACAGTTTCTCATACTTCCTTCAATGAGAGGTTGAAGTTCATCTAATATCTGTTAGAAGCCAGACAGTGCACTAGAGCTTTCACTTGTGTTCTTATTTAACTTATGCAACAAAACCATGAAGAGGCATTATTTTCTATTTTTAAATGGAGAAAACACATCTTAGAAGTGACAGAGCCATTCCTAGAACCAAGCTCCTGGAACTTCAGATCCAGTGCTCCTACTACATCAGGCTCATCAACACGCACTTTAAGATGGAAACTTCCACCAATGGTTAAACCTTAGTTTTAATGTGCTTGTGGTTTAATAGGCTTTATTAAACCTACGGCTTATATATGCTTAATGTAGATTGCTGTAGTCAGATCAAAGACATAATCCTGCCTCATGTTAGTAAGTCTCCAGAATTGAGAAGTTTAGGAGCTACAATGCAGAGGAACAGGTCCTTTGTGGGTTGAAGGACCCACAGATTCCTGGGCTGGGTTGCAAACATGGATGGCACTAAAGAACAGAGAAGAGGAAGTGGGCACTGAAGAACTACTCTGCAGTTTTCTCCCAACAGACAGCTGACTGATGCTCAAGGAAAGGATGAGGAGTCAGCCTGTTCCTGTGCAGACTTCACCCCTGCCCTTGCCCTTGACAAGGACACAGACAAGTACAAAGGGAGGGGTAAGATGTGCCTCCGACCCCTCTTCCCTGGCTCTGTTTTTGTCACCAGCATTCCTGTGCACAAAATTTGTAGGGTTTTCCTATTCATAGGAATTTCTAAAGAGTCTAAAATGAAAGATTTGAAATTTGAAAACCTAAAAATTTTAGAATCTCAACATTCTAAGATATAGGACACTGGAATAGTAACACCCCTTCATTTGGTTACCTATATGACCTCAGGGAAGAATTAATTATTCCCTTAGGATATTTCAATTTTTTCCCTAAAAACCAGAAGTCTCAGCTTTTTTAGACCAGATGTTCCAAACTCTGTACAAAAGGAAAAGTTTCCTTACCGGTCATCTTCTGTTATTTTTTGAAATCATCAGTTGCCAAGACACACAGTATGCCGAGATATACTAACAAGTTGGCGTGTGGGGTTAAAGCCGTGTTGCATGTCTCAGAAATACCCAAATGTCCTGGTTCTGGATTTGAAAAGTGTTTGTTTGGGACATATGTTGGGATTTGTGTAAGTGCCTAAAATCTTCTTTGTGTTGAATTTTTACCTAATGGCTCTGTGGAAACTAATAAGTTATTAATAACCTTTTTTTGAAGTTGACAGAGTTAATTTCTTCAAATGATTTTAACCAAAGAGATTGATGTTATAACTATATAAGGAATAAGACTTTGTTAAGGACTCAACTAATCTCTTGAAATAACTTAATCACTTTGAAAGTAAGCTGTAGGTTTAGATTTTTGGTAAGCATTTTAGTAAATTGCTGTTCTAGAAGATAAGTCAGATCATTTGGTGAAGAGGATGGGGCCATCCTTAAAGTCAGAGTTGTTAGCTACGTCTCTGGTCAGTTTGTGTCTCTGACCCAAACCAGCCTATGGTTAGCAGCAGGCATTTCAGTGGAACCAAGGGACAGAATGAGGCTGCCACGGTGCACATCCCTCGTCGCTCTTGTGGAAGCCACCTCCCAGCATCACCTTTGCGTGTAAATGTGTTCGTCCGCTCTGGGATAGGGGAAGGAACATGCCTTCAGATTTTCTGGAACAAAAAACTTTATTCTAAATCCGGAAATCTGAAGTCTCTTAAAATTTATGATACATGTTGTATTTATGAACTAGTAAGTTAGCATGTAATCTATTAATATTCACAAGCAGTACAAATTTTTAAAAATTATAATTTAGAAAGGCCATTCAATTCTTTTCAAACATAGGGAAGCTGTGAGGTAATATCCAGCTAAATTATTGAATATGAAACTGAAGAAAAATGACAGGGATGACTCCCTGACTTTGGTTTTATTTCTTGGATGAAAGGAATAAAGCTACCTCACAGCTACCTCATGAAGTAGCTGTGAGGGTTAAAAGAATGCAAAAATATGCTTTCTAAATTCTAAAATGTAATAGAAATGCTACACTTTTCTATGTTTCACTGCAAACAGTAGCTGTAATGCCTGCTATGTACATTGGGACTTGGTAAGATAATGGAAATTTCTTAATCAAGTGTTCTACTTAACATTTAAAACACAGAAGCAAGTAGTAGCACATTAAGAAAAGATACTTACATAAATTTTTTAAACTATATTAAGTTTCTTCTGAACATGAGGTACACTAAGATTAATCAAATATGATGGCAACATCACCTAACTTGCCAGATTTCTTAACATTTTTGTTTTCCGGATGTACTAGTAGTAGTCCGTAAAGCCAGATTTGCAAAACAATTGTGTCTATAATGTGCCACCCAAGAAAGTTCTAAGATGCAAAGTGAACAAGACATGACATTCCTGTCCTCATGGAGCTTAGGTTGAGAAAATATAAACCAGGAAACCCTCATGCAATAAAGGAAAACTTCCAGGAAACATGCTACAAGTTTTTCACTCCTGCGTAGCCCTTTATAATTCACAAAGGTTGAACGTACCATCCTTCATCTGCTCTTCACAACCACCTTGAGCCGTTACGGAAACTGGAACTTGGGGGTTCACTCAGTACGTGAATATTGGAGCTGGACTTCCAGTCAAAACCAGTGTTCTTAACTCCAGACTGCATCTTCTCCCACAGGACCCCATGTTCGGCTGAGCACCACAAAGTAGGTGTGCAGTGGACTCCTACATTATCGAGTGAATTAAGGGATGTTTTTCCTAATTGATTTTCATAGAGAATTGACTAACCTTCCTTAAAGCAAGATTTAAAATGCCAGATACTTTAGCAAAAATAGATTAATTGCTTAATAATCCCCACTGAGTATCTTGAAAAACTATTTAAGTGTAAGAAAAAGCACAGAAAACTTTTTTTTTTTTAAGATTTTATTTTCAGAGAAAGGGCAGGGAGAAAGAGGGAGAGAAACATCGATTGGTTGCCTCTCGCACAACCCCAATGGGTGCCCGGACCAGGAATCAAACCGATGACCTTTCAGTTAGCAGGCTGGAGCTCCATTCACTGAGCCACACCAGCCAGGGCAGAAAACTTAAACAGTTCTTACTTGCAACTTTCTGTACAAGCTGAAACACAGTACATTCAAAAGCAATGGTTCCCAAACTGTGATGTGCATGAGGCTCATTTGAGGGCCCTGTCAAAATGCGGGCTCCGGGCTCTCTGGTCAGCAGATCTTTAGTGCAGCCCAGACAGTCAGAGAAAGACAAACACCATGTGATTTCACTCACATGTGGAATCTAATGAACAAACCGAACAAATAAGGAGAATGGGGACAAACTCATAGCCGGAGAACAGAATGACAGCTAGTGGGGGGCAGGGGAGGTGAGGGATTGGAGGGATTGAGGGGGGAAAAAAGGAATCCGCATTTTAAACAGACACTTTGGTTAATTCTGTGACCACTGCTCCCTGGAATTACTTTGAATAAATGATCTGGAGAAAAGAACCAAATCAAAACTAGCATATCATATAGATCCAGAAGAAATAAAAATTATCTAAACACAGGAAAAACAAAATAATGTCTCAAAGCAAAAATAAATGAGAGGAAGATGTTGAGGAAAGAGGAGATAGTTTTTATTTAAATTACTTTGAACTTTAGCACAATAAAATAAAAATGTAACTGTGTTGTATTTGTACATAAATTTGAATAAATGTAAGTTTCTCCAGGGAAACATTTAGCTATAGATGTTATAGCTATGTCAACTTTTGAAAGAAACAGATTCTTGTATGTGACAATTTGCTCAATATAGTCAAAATAAGGTATGGTTAAAAAAAGTTAACTCTCTTAGGGACTTCAATGAGCTGTGGTACATTCTCTCTTTTTTTTTTAAGATTTATTTTGAGAGAGAGGGAAACATCAATGTGTGGTTGCCTTTCACACACCCCTACTGGGGACCTGGCCCCACAACCCAGGCATGTGCCCTGACTGGGAATCAAACTGACGACCCTTTGTTTTTTGCAGGCCTGTGCTCAGTCCACTGAGCTACACCAGCCAGGGCAGATGTGATACATTCTTTAATAACAAACATGTTTGCAGGAAGTCTGGTAAAGGTTTTATCATGTTGACCTGTGTCAGGCACATTTTGGCCCAAAATAAGTGTTTCTTGTTGAGTGAACATAGGCATGTGTATGCAACTGACTAGGGCTCAACTCCTACTAAGGGTAACATGTTTATTGGATCAAAAGCTAAATAGGACTGTTTCATGGAACATATAAGAGTGTTTCGTGGAAAGCATACTACAGTAAAATAAAGCTCATCTAACTGAATGAATATGTTGGGCGTGTTTGTAATTGTCTTGTCTCAACTACTTTGACAAAGGAAAAGCTCAGGGACTCTGACATTACGTGTGTCACGGGGGGGAGCACAAGGGGGTATTTTTTAGTAGACTTTCGCTGAGTGATGAAGTATATTCTCCACAGCAGTTGATTTGGTGCAGTTTTCCTTTTTTTTCCTTCACCAGAGGCACTGCTGCTGTGATTATTGTTCCTTTGTTTGGATTACTTGGAAATTCAGGTAATTCACCTTGGCATTTGAAACTCCAAAGAAAAATCATGTAAAAGTTATATCTTAAGCTTTCAAAATATCTGATGGTCCTATTTCATCTACATTAATTAGAGCTGAGAAACTAAGCCTTTGATCACACTGAACAAAACAGAATGGAGATTTGATGGACACAGTTAAAACAGATAGCCAAAGGAATGAGTTTGCAGTCTTGGTGTCATCCAATTAGCTAGATGGTTACTCTCTGGTTTTAACTGAGAGTAATTTAACCTCAGAACATGAACTTGAGTGGGAGAAGAAAATACACCCTTATTTTCACGAATCTCTAATGAAATTTAGTATGTCAATTTTAACATAAGCAACCAACTACAATAACACAATTGTGACTATGTCCCCACAGGAAATTACAGATCTTATGTTATTATTGTTGTAGATACCTCAGATTATTGTCAATGCACATCTCTATTTCAAAATTACCATAATTATAAATTTACTTGTGTTTCTTTTTGGTCTTTCATTTTAAGAAGTAGGAAGGTTCTTCAGGTAATTTGCTTTAAAAAATTAAAGTATTATTTAGTGGTGAAATTTTAAATTTTTTTAATGATCCAGTTAAGTGTAGTTTCTCTATTTGTCTTCATTTTAGTGACTCCAGATGGGTATTTCAGCAGTGCATGTAGCCCTCTGTATTGGAGGAAGCTAGACTAAGTCACCTAAACTTTGTAAAGGACACCTGTTCTCTTTGCACACTAAAGCGTTCAGTAATTTTTAAATTTACAAGTAAAATAAGTAACTTTAAAAGCAAAATAAACTGTAGCTTTTTAAATGTTTAATCTTAATACTTTTAAAATCTAAATGACATTAAATTTACAAAGATATCAGTTATCTTTATTAATTTTCAATTGCTTTATTTAATGGTATAAGATTACCATTTTTTTGTAATTTCATTTTTGCCACCTGGTTTATATGTAACAAAATATTTAGCAACCTTTTTATAGAGTTGCTGGATAAATAAGATTCTATAATTCTTTCAAGAAAAGTGAATGATATACCAATGGTTCACAAATGATTCCATTATTCATATATATTTTAAATCTTCAAAGACAGGATCAGTTTTCAAAACAATCAGTGATGACATATATGACATTATAGTAATTAGTAATAGTTAAACTGTAATAAATGATCTGAAACATGACTAGCTCTTAATTTTCTTACCTCCTTTAAATGACTTACTATATTTTTGTAACTTTTATCTCCCTGGAAGGTAGATGTGGACTGATTTTTTTAAAAGGAATATGGGACATTGTGTATTTATCAAGGGTCTATTTTATTTTCATCAGGTTCCTCTTTTAAGCCATCAAAACCCAAATAACTTGTATGATATTAATGAATACCCTTTCAGGGTTTGGAAGAATGTTTGCTGTTCTAAGTGTGTCTGATGTTTAAGGTGAGTGTTACCTCTGGGAGGGGTGACATCTGTCTGTAAAATATGTTACTCTAGACAACTGCAGACCATGTTTCACATCACTGCCCTCCCAGGGACCTGCTGCTACTTGTAAATCCAGAAGTGAAAGAAATAGATGTAAGTTAGATTAACTGCTTTGGTTTCTCAATTTAATTGAATCTACTCCAGATAATCTATTTCTCATTACCCTTACAGCAAAATAATCAGGCTTCATACAATATAAATTTAACCTGTATAAAATCCACAGCTTTAGAGAAACACGTTGTTCGGGGTATACATTTTGAAAATATAACGTGTGACAATCACAGACTGCTGTCACAGATTGTTGTCAAATACTAGGGGCTTTTCCACAGAGTCCTTCCTGTGTTGACTTTGCTGCAGTGGAATCCGTGAGGCCTGTTTTGTCTTGTGTCACATCAGAACAGTGTGCCCTCACGTTTTCTTCTTCTTAATGGAAAAGACTCTGAGGATGTCTCTTCTTTCTGCATAAAGATGACTGTAGGTAAAATACATACCTAACGTGAGGAGGAAATGGTAAAAGTAAGAAAGACTGATTAGCCATTCCTTTGGAAAGGACCTTAGTTTTAAAATGCAATTAGAGTGCTGCCTGGAGTCCAGGACGAGACCCTTGCAGGGCAGGTTTGAAGAAGGAATGCTTAAAAAGTGTCCAGATTTTCTGCAGAAGGAAAGTAAAGCAAACTTCCCATCTCACTATTTTGTTCATTGCAAGGAATTTTTCCCTGTCTTTAAGGTAGCTCTTTCTCCCCTGTTTCACCCTTGTCTTTTCTTTTACATGTTGTTCTTATATATATGACAGTTGTTACCTTCTAGAAGTACTTATTATCTGGAGGATGTGTGATGCTTAGAGCTAAGGAAGCTACAATTTTATAATGGAAGACTTTTTCCCAATTTTCTGGAAAAAAATGAATTGATCAAATTTTTCAACTACATTTTTTTGTTGCGTGCATTTTTCTTAAGTCTTTAGCACCTTCTCCCACTTGCCTACTAGGAAATGCTAGCACATAAGGCCAAACAAACAGAAAAGCAAATAGAGGTAAATGGAAAAGTCAGAAATAGACAAGGCTGCTCAATTTGACATCTAGGTTTTTTTTTGTAGATACCTGTGTCTATGGTCAAAACTTCTATATTTCATACATAGCAGTTAGGTTTTCTGCTAATAAAACTGTTCTTGGTTCATCTCTTATTTAGTTGATCTTGTGATGTGTTGAAAAAAGTATTATAATTTTGAGGTGCTTTACTACCAAGATCTAATTCATTGTTTCAGGCTTCCTTTTTGTTCTTTCCCATATTTGTAGACCTCTTTATTAAGGTAGATGGCAGCACAAACCAAAACAGGAGGAATGCAAAAACAAAACAGAAAAGACACTTACCTATAAAGAGCATGATGAGATATATTTTCAGCACATACGGGAAGTAGATGGATAAGTCAAAGGGCAACTTTGTGGAGTAAGTGCCAAATGATTCAAAATACGGCAGTGACTGATAGATGGCAAACGCTGTTTAAAGAAAGAAGAAGGGATCATGGAGGTCTCTGCTTACCTTGCAGAGATGT